>JALLPB010000462.1:0-19802 GCA_036939975.1 Cyclostephanos tholiformis | reverse complement strand
AGCAAAATGAAAAAAGCTTTGCAGATTAATGACCAGGATATTGACATTTAATTGAACTGGTAAAGAGATAAGCCTGAGCCCTCTGTAATTTCTCGGCACTAAGCTAAGAAAAGATTATCTCAGGAGTCTCATTTCTGACATGTCAATCTCCTTGGTACTTACGAGAAAACTGTTTGTTTTGAGTTTATCTCTGCTATGTTTAATTTAGGTTTTATAGCATTAGACATTTGTAATTTATTTTGTCTCATCTTGTACTACTTTAATCTCTACGGTCTCATGGGATTGCATTGTAATTTGTCATATTTCCCCGATAGAGTAAGTTAATTTACTCGGTCTCACTTTTACAATGTTTTATTTATGAGATCACATGTGATCAATGTGTTATTTGTTATATCTTGTTGAGAAAAATTTAACTTGCATGGTCTCACTTCACTGTACAGACTTCTAATTCCTAATATCTTGCCGATTTTAATTTATAATTCCTTGTGTCTCACTAGTATGTTGTGCAGTTTGCTGTACTAATTCCTGCTCATTGTGTATTTTGTTGTACTTATTCCACTTGTTCAGTGCAGGAAGAGCAGCAAATTCCATTGGACAAGCAAACAGTCTACTGGATTGGATAAGAGAGAGTTGCCTCTCTTTTTGCTCTCAGTTCTCATTTTGCATTTGCTCTCTCCTCTGCTTCTATAACTTCACTGTTGCTATTGTCTCTCTCTGCTCTTTGTTCTTGTTTCACATTTGCTCTCTGCTTCTATAGCCTTTGCTGATCTTGCTATTGACTCTCTCTCACTGCTCTTTATTCACATTTTGCTCTTTCCTCTGCTTCTATAGCCTTCACTGTTGCTATTGCCTCTCTCTTTGCTCTCTGTTCTCATTTATCATTTAGCTTTTGCTCTTTCCTCTGCTTCTATCCTTGGCTGCCCGGTTTCCTCCCACATGGCCATGTTGCCAGAGCACATAGCTTCTGAAACTGAAAACGTATAGGAAAAGGAAAGGGGGCGATTCTTCTGCTCCCCCCAAACTCCCTGAAAGAAAAGCAACAAGCTAGAGCAATGGAAGACAAGCCGATAGGGCCTACGGCACAGAAATCAGTCAAAGGCCATTTGTTATATCATTTGGAATACTATATATGTATGCAATATTGTACAATATTTGTATTTAACTATTTGTCATTATGTGAGTTGTTGGCTGAAATAAATTGCAGATGCAAGCATGCAGGCTACAGAGTCACACTGTTGATGTAACTCCTCTGCAAGATGCAACAAAATAATGTCAGGAATGGTGGAATGGCAGACAGAATGGTCAAATGGCAGGAATGGCGTAATGGTGGGCATATGGAATGGCGGAATGGTTGAATGACAGGAATGGCTACTGGAATGGCAGGAATGGCTACCTACTATTTTATGGTTCAATACACGCTGATGACAACACGCAAGGCTAGTGGTTGCAAGGAATGTCTGTTGCAATGTTGTGGCTGTGGAATTCTTCCAATAGGGCTGAGGCATGGCACCAGCTCCCAAAACTGTATGCCGCCTCATCTAGTCATACAATCAAACATAGGAACTCAATCAGTACCAATTCCTCAGTGGTTTTTTTCTTCACTTGTGTAAAAGTAAATGAATATGTAAGTACGTATGTAAGAACATTTCATCATTACTTCAGTTTTGTTAGGCATTACTAACAAAAATCACATGCAGCCATTTGTTCTACGTGTGGAGAAATGCAAGCTAAATTTAATGCAAGACTCGTACCACCCCGATGATGCTGCAGTAAAAAATAGCTCACTAAAGCCCCACATGTCTTCATGTCAAATGCATTAACAAGTTGTATTTTTCATACTGGTTCCTACATTATTCCTGTAGGATTCTGTCTGTGCAAGAAAATAGTTTCTTCCTGGATGAGCCTTGGGAGGAGGTGATGGCCCGCCAAAATACTATTTTTGTATTTTGTATTTTTTTTTAATTATTTTTTTATTTTTTACATTAAGGCTGTGATTTTTTTGCACTGAAATCAGGTACGCAGATGTGCAAATCACATGTGCGAAGGTTTTTGTGTTCACGAGTGTTTTTTTGCATATTTGTCATGCAGAAACCAGGATTTTTCACTACCGATGCACAGATAGGCATACAAATTGTCCATTTTTTTGTGTATCTGTTTGTGAGGCTATTTACATGCAGATAGGAGGCATCTATCTGTGCCATTTTGGGGAAGGCACAAATATGCAGATGCTAAAATATTTCTCTATTTTTTGCTAAAAGTTGCCAAGTAGGCGTGCATCACCAAGGAAGATCCAACTCACCTCTCTATTTTATTATTTACCGCTGCACTGCTTGCTCTCCGCTGTCGCTATCATCATGGCTCTGCCCCCTCCCTGTGACTTCATTTTTCTCTCTGAATTTTCTTCCGGTTTCCTGGAGGACATCTGTGTCGACTTCGCCGCCGAGTTCAACTTTTGTGCTAATTTTGCCGGTCAGGATCGGAGTCACCCGATTCAGTTTCTGGCTTATTTTCTGGCTCAGAGTCTCTGCGATGGCGTCAATGTAGGCACCGCCGTAGGCATCGGGCGAATAGCCTGTATCGTATTGATAGTGTCAAGACCTCCTGTTGGTACTTGAATTTCCTGGAGCCTGGGTCTGTTCGTGACTTGACTTATGAGCTTTCTCTCTCCGATAAGTTTGGCAAATTTTGCCATTGGTTTTGGATGCCGCTGACTAAGGTGAAACAATTGGCGGATATCTTCATAAACCGTGGATATGGTCAGCCTTTTCATTTTTACTTTCATCGGGGCAAGTTCCGTGAGCACATTGAGCAATTGGTGATGTCGTCGCTCTACCTTCTTGGTTCTGGCGCCACTTTTTGCTCATGATGGGTGGTGTGCAAGATCTTGACATCCGAGATTCGTAAGTTCTTCTTCACGTTCCTTGATGCATTCTATGATATGCGCGACAAGTATATCCATCTTCTGGCCAACATGGCCATGTTAATCAAGATCTCTTCATGGTATGAATCTGTTGGGTTGCCCGGTGTGTGTAGTTCCATGGACGTTGTCCATGTGAAGTGGTTGAAGTGTCTTGCAGGAGATTTTAACCAAGCCAAGGGGAAGGAGCATTACCCGACTCTTGCATTGCCATGCATCACCGACTACAACAGACACATCCTTTGTGTGTATGGTCCCCAGTTCGGATTGAACAATGACAAGCACATTGTCAATATTGACACCAATGTCGCCAAGATCCGTAATGGGTGGTTCAAGGATGTTTGGTGGCGTTATTATGATCGTGATGGCACAATTCGGCACGAGAGAGGTGCGTATTTAATTTGCGATAATGGTTATCTCCGCTGGCCACAAACAATTCCACCTTATGTCGGCGAGCCAAGTTCAACGATTGAGGGATATTTCTCGTCGAATTTAGAAAGTGTACGCAAGGATGTCGAATGCACTTTCGGCATTCTAAAGAAGCGGTGGAAGATATTGAACGGTGGCTTCATGTTCCGTGACATCCGTATTTGCGAGAAGATTTTCATTACGTGTGCGTGTCTGCACAATTTCCTCACCGATGATCCGGTTCGGTACAATGTTCGTGTCGGCCGGGGGTTTCCACTTGGAGACGACGGAATATGGTTGAGCGGACCGTCGGCAATCGTTGATAATGAAACCGATCATTTGCTTGCTACTAAATTTGGTAAGCGACGATCAATTCTAGCAAATCATCTATTTGTATTCAGAAAATTGGGGGGGTTTCCAGAGTAATATTAAAGAGTAACGATAGATAAAGCTAACTTAAATAAAGATTTCATCATTAATCCTCCGAATCCTCGTCAATTTAATCATTCATCGTCCGAATCCTCGTCGATACAACTACTCTCGTCATAATTTTCGGCATTTGTGGTAGCCGACGCTGGACCTGCGCTTCCCGTAGCAGTCATTCCGGGCATTCGGTTAATTAACGCCACAAGCTGCTGGTTGTACTTCGATTCGCCCATTGTCATCTTGTAAACATCCGCATTTTCGCGCATTACTTGGATCTGCTTTACAATTGTGTTCGTCGCAATCTCATCCCCCTGGAACCGCATCCCATCAACACGAGCCTTCTTCATCTGGTGATCTACATCACCGTACCTCTCCACGGAACCATGCTCGACCGGACGCGCTGCCTTGGCGATCGACCGCTCCTCCTGTGTCGCGAAATGCCTCTTATTGCGAGCATTTTCGCGAGTATCTCCTGGAGGAAGGGTGGTAGGCAGCGAAGAAAGGTCTTTGTTGTCCTTATGAACAAAAATTGTAAGCATATACTTACAAGAGTCATGTTCGAGCCACCAACACGGCATCACCTGTGACATGACCGAATCCTTGTCGTTGTAATCCACACCGGGAACATTGGGGTAAACCTTCTTCCAAATCTTTACGATTACGGGTACCTTCATGTGGCTCAGCTGTGTCGTACCACTCGGAAGGCTCGACGGGTTACTGAACCCTGGGAACTTCGCCGCAAACTTCCGTAGTTCCCGCATCTCCGTGTCAAGCTTGCGGAGCAAAGACTCACCGGTCAAGTTCTTCTTCGCACCCCTGTACCTCAGCTTCATGTCGCTGCGCACAGAGGGACTGTCGAAGCACTCGTCCTCGATCTCGTCGATCAGGGAAAGGTACTTCCGAAGGAGAACTGTCTCCCTGTCCGACTTCTTCATCGTGTCCATGTTGCGGACAAAAGTCCCCGCCTCAACCAACAACGTCATCTCAACGGCCTTGCGGCTGGAGTGGCTTATCTTCGCACCCTCCATGTAATGACGTAAACGCTGAAGGAATGAATACTTACTGACCTCAGCGTCAGTAGGCAACAATTCGTCGTCGTCATAATCCCCTTCTGGCAGGGTAAAATCGATATCATCGATATCGCCAGCATCGTTACCAAAATTGGACACACCGGCACCGGCAGGAACATCAGCCTCTTTGGGAGAAGCATCACCATTTGAAAAGTTGGCGTCGGAAGAGCTGCTGCTGCTGTTGACAGATGCCGAAGCGACGGGCGACGAATCAACTGCAGCACCATCGTCATCATCGACGATCTCAGCAAGCGGGATAGGGATACGCTGCTGGAGCTGGTCGTGAATCGATTGATTCGCCCTATCCTTCGCTGCTCGCGGAGGAGTATCACGGGCGGGAACTTCGGCAGATGCGCCCCTGCGCGGACCCCCAGCCACGGGAGTCGTCCCCCCACGCTGCCCTGACCCTCGGGGTGCGCGAGGAGTCGTCAGCGCCGTCGCAGCGGAGGGATCGCCAGGCGGCGCCGCAGGCACGGAGGCAGCAGCGCGCCTAGTCCGTGACTGACCAGCGCCGGGGTGGTGCATATTGGGGCAAACAAGGCGCTGATTCCGCAACGATGGCTTCAAAACCCTCCTCGGAGCGGAAGGGACTGTAATATCAACTATCTGAGACGGTGGCAAAATGAAGGGCTGTCTGCGCATCTGTGCATCTTGTGCGAGGAAGGGCACCAACAAAATCCCGAGAAGGAAAAAAAAGACGAGAAACAAAATGACAAAAGAACTGTTCCACAAGGTTCTTCTGCGTATCGGCATATCCGTTCTTCTCTCAAAAAAATCACAGCCTGAGTGCGTGGTAAAAATTAACACGTCACAAGTACCTACATAATAATATTATGTTGTACAATTTGGCTCCAAAAAAACATGATGCGGGTCGGTTGGACCAGTATTTATATAAAAAATTGTCTCGTTCCTTCAATTAACATAATAGAGATAGAGTGTAGGAGTGAGGCGCTGAGTAGATATGGATCCCGAAGAGGGAAAACATAATGATGACGGCCACCGTAGTAGCTCTGACTCAAAGACCCTACACTCACATCACGGCATAGAGAAACGCGGAACATCCCACAGAAGCTTGATAACAAGGCGCGACTCTGTTAAAGGCGCAGAGTCCTTCAGAGAACTGCTCGCCCACTTGGAGGCCCCCTTTGGACTCCTGACGTCGGTATTGGCATGTTATAAGTCATGTTACTGCATAACGTGGATCCTCGATAACTCTTCCTCCATGAAAGTAAAAGACTCTCACGTTGCAAGGAGTGCCATGGGCATCAGCGACCATTGGGGCGACACGCTCCATAATCAACTGAATTCTTTTATGCATGGAACGTTACACCACAAAAGCAAGGATGGTCACATAATCAAAAAACGCGACAATATGACACGATGGCACGAATTACAAGATTGCATATCCTTCCATTCTTACATGGCCGCAAAGTGTTGGATACGCACGAAGCTGTGGCTGGTGAACGTCGACAACGACGGCGGCAACAAATTCAGCCTTTGCTGTGGTAGTCCCGATGATGTGCCCGCCGAAATGTCTCGCCTGATATCCGCGTTAAAGCATGCCACGCTCGCGCAGGACCAATGTCCGCTGTCGACTCAAGTGCACAAGATAACCAAGATCATTTCAGAGTTGGCTCCTGCGCTGAATGCGCATGACCAGAAGGTAACGGTGGTGATTTGCACTCAGGGGTTTCCCATGGACGAGCACGGGTCATCGACAAGAACAATCCAGCAAGAGTTTTGGAGCGAATTGAAGGCATTGTCCAAGCTCCCAGTGAAATTGATCATTCGGTTGTGTACGGACAATAAGGACGTTATAGATTTTTATAATATCTTGGACCGTCGAACCGAATCAATTGATGTATTGGATGACTATTGGGGTGAGGTACGTTCATCCAAAAGCTCTTTACCCCGTTGAAGCAAGGAAGCCTTTCATGAGTTGATGCCTGATTGTCTGATTGTGAACACTTTAGCTCTGAAACTCAACTCACACAATCAGTTCCTGCTCATCCCATCCCCTCGCACCGCGCACGCACATTGTCAATTTGAAATGACAATACAATACACAAAAAGGCGATGGAGGTCCATCTATACAATCCATGGTTGACATACGGCATTGGATTGCATCGCCTACGGGAAGCGGGTCTCCTACCAAAAATCTTTGATGTTCTTGACGAGCGACCACTCACCCTCGACCAATTGCATGAATTCTGTAGGATTTTCTTCATCGGGGATGAAGGATGCATCGACTTGCCCCATCCAAGAAAGAGTTCTTGGGAAAACTTTTTCCAGGCTTTGAAGGTTTTGATGGATAAGGAGAAGAGTCAATGGAATCCCGTAAAGAAGAAAGTAATGCCCTGGATCGATATGGAAAAATTGCAGGCGATGCATGGTAGCCAAAAAATCCATCGTCGACATTCAATGGAATCTCATGGCATCTATCAGTGTCAATCCTATGAATCTACGAAAAGTTATCGTCCGGTTAGCCGCAAATTAAATAGCCAGAACAATAACTTTTGGCATCATTCAACGGAAACTAGGGAATCTACAAAACTCGATCGTCCAGATTCCGCCCCTTCAAACAGCCAGAAAAGTGAACCTATGAATCATTGGTCTCACAATCATCACCAGCATCCACAAGAATCTCATGGAACCAATGCTGGTTATTACAACCGGCGTCATTCCACAGAATCTTCAAAACGTGATCATCCGGAAACAAACAGCTGGAAAGACAAACCTCGGCGTAATTCGATGGAACCTCAAGGTTTCTATGATGGTGAACCTCGGCGTCACTCGATAGAACCTCAGGGTTCTTATGATGGATATCAACAATGGCATCATTCCAATGAACCTGCGAAATATGATCCTCCAAAAAGCCCACCTTCGAGTAGCCAGAACAACGAAACTCAGCATCATCAAAACAATCGTCCACTACCAAGGCAGAGGAGCCAACGCTATCGTCAGGCTAATCAAAATGATCTAGCGAAGTCAAAAATTCATCTCGCCTCCCCCAGTAGCCCCCATGTCGATCTTCAGAATTTCATCCTCACTGCTCCCTTGAAGTTCCCTCCGACAAATACCATGGTCGAGCCGCATTTGTATTTCGAGAAATGGAATGCGTTTGATCCAGCGGCATTTGTGGGTGTAATTGGAGATGAGCTTACCGAACTTTTGCTTCGAGGTATATTTTTTAATGACTGCTGCACTATTTGTATATTGGACCAACTTACGTGAACTCTTGTGCCCTATAATTCTAATATGCATTGCTTTTATTGTGTGCGCTCAAAGCTGCAAAGAAAGTCAAGTTCTTTTTGCACCCAGATAAGCTCCCCGATGATCTGACCGAGAACCAAACGCAACTGTTTAAAACCCTTTGGAATGAACTACAAGAGAAGGAAGCGCTGATTCAGCAATAATTGAAAATCCTATGTTCATGAATCAACAGATCCATCATGAATTTCTTCATAACAACTGAATTTGGACAAAACGTTCATTTAAGATTGGCTGCCAACTACCACTCTAATTGTGATGAAAAAAAAAAAAGCAAATATCTCTAGATGGTCCCTCCCTCTCTTCATCTTGAAATATTGGATATTCAACACCCCACTATTAATATCTCCTTGTTGGTCAGGGTCACTATAGGGTCCCCAATTCCTGCAGGGTAAAAATACTACTAAATCATACTCCATGGACACTAGGCCATTTTTGAGGGCACCATCATGTTCAGTGACCCCAAATCAGTCCAGTGAGATCTTACTATTTGGGGGGTACAATAAATTTTCTAATTGTTATTGTTTGTTGAAGTATGCACGTCATCATATCAAAAAAACATCTGCGACCCTTATTCCATGGTGAGTATGCTCGACATAGATGGCGTGTGTGTTACTGAGGAGGGGAGGGGAAAGAATCAACGACTGATGCAAATTGGACTGACAAATTGGATTGAGTGAATGATTTTTTAGCAATCAATTAGAAAAAGTGATTGGATGCATATTTTTTCTCGAAAATACCTTTGCAGCTGGCAATTGGCATATCACATGCATACTCGTTTAAGTAAGGTTTTTTTAAGACCCCTGCCCTATGCTGATTCCTACGTTGAAAGTATACCCAAATGTGCCCCTTACTGTGTAAATAGTTAATCCTCACTATTTCTGAGCAACCGGACCATGGTGACCTCCGACCTCCTACGCGCAAACTCGCCGAGCGCGAGTCAAACCAACATACGGGCAGCTTCATCATGATATTATTCGTCGATCCTGCAAGTGGCGTCGCCTAATATTAGGATTAGTGTGTTTAGTAATAGGTGTACAGTACAGGTTGGCATTTGACCCTTTTCAGCTGAGTCACAAGAGATTACTATGACGCACATTAAACATAAAATATTACTAGAAATTACACTGCACCCACTTCTCCATCACGTTCGCACTCGTTCTCAGTGGCCCTATTGGCCCTGGCTGCGATCAGATCTTGAAATTCTTCTTCTGACATGTCACGGAGTGCTTGCTTACATTCACTCATTTTTCTCCTCTTCACCCGCCCCAGCGCTGTATCCCCCAGCTCAATATTCTCTTTGCTAGCATCGAGTAACATCCATTCTTCCTCATCAGTCCAAGGAACACACGCCGCCGGCTCTTTCAATCCCTTCGCCTGCAATTCCTTCCACCCATTCAACTTCTCCTCTTTATTTGTAAACGAACTTCGCTTTGGATGATTGTACCAACTCAGAACAGCATCGAAATCCGCCACATTCCATCTGTTCCCATCAATACCCTTCGTTTCCAAGACATGTTTTGCTTTTGCCTCAACTCTCATCATGCGTTCACGTTTTGTCTTCTCGATCGTCAGCCGCTTCTTCTCTCTCTCTCGCACTGTCTTTTCAGTAACCAGGAAGACATCATCACATGTGAGATGGCCAGACAAATTAACACTGAACATCTTACCAGAAGTGCTTGCCCGCGCCATTAAATCAAGGCGATCTTTGTCATGCTCCTCCGTTATCTGATTTGTTTTCGGATATTCATTAATCGTTGCCACCAACGCTGAACCCTTGTATCCCGCCGATGTCAACGTATGCGTCGCGATGTCATTCGACATCTGAATACCAAGCAGCAACGCTTGGTAAGACTCGTTCCCATCTCCCAAAGACTTGAGAACCTTCTTATTCTCCAGGCAAGCCCTCGTTGGTGGCGCCGCACCAACCTTCTCCCAAGCATGAACACACGCATTCCTCGAAAATCCGGCTTCGAACGCTGACTGAACGACCAGATTCGTCTCTGGATCAACCCCTCCATAAACAATTAAACCAACCTCCGACATGTTGATGTTAGTTGTTTTCCCCTGCCTGATTCTCTCATCAACAACAGCGTCCAGATTCTTGCAATATTGCATTTTAAAGGGCCCGTAATTTTGATCGGTCTCTTGCATTACAGCCATTGTGTTCGGCACTCCTGGGTAAAAAATGAAGCCCGAAGCTTGAAGGTCGGCGAGGAGATCGATATTCATCCGGCCGGGACCAGAATCGCATTTCAAAATTACCCACTTCCCGAACGAAGGCTCCGCATCTGGATAAAGTGGCATGATTGCATTACAAATATATTGGGCGAATTCTTCCATATCCATGCCACCTTTTTTGTTCATTCCGATCGTCGCCGGCAAAGATGTTCTTTTGCCAAGACCGAACTCCCCAACAACATTTTTCATCCAGCGAATGCTGTCCACTTGAAGCCTCTTCCCCTCATCCGTTTTTGCACTAGTTGCAAACTGAAAGTGAGGCGGCAGTGCCTTGCCAAAAGCAGTGCTGCCGGTGATCATAGTACACAAATACCCGGACTTCACGGTCTCTAATCCGACTTGAGGAAGACGTGGATCAAACCAGTATGCCGCTGGTCGACCTCCCCGATTAATCGAGCTGCCGTCGGTTGACAAACATGTCTCATCGAAGTTTAATACTCGTCGCATATTATCAGGAGGAATGAATGGCTTCCCACGCTCGTCTTTTTCCATCAACCCAAAAAGTGTGAGCTGCTTCTCCCACGTGCCGAACCAGAGTTGCAGGTTACTGTAGGTTGTCCAATGAATGCGCCTCTCCTCGGCGAAGTTTAGTTTCCCACAACTCATGTCGATGGCCGTGTCACGAGCTAGCCGCTTTAGAAGCGCTCTAGCTTAGTTGAGGTCGATATACATCGTCTCGGCAATGATTGGGGCCATCTTCCCTTGCTTGTTTGTTCCCTGGCACTTGTTTAACTGCTGGATCCTCATGAAGGATGCGAATGCAGCACATAATGCCTGATACTCATGCGGCAGTATGCCCCCCTGCGGACCAGTTTTAAGAGGTGAAACACCAATAAGACCATTTGCAACGTAATGGAGAAGTGTTGCATGGCTCAGGCCGATGCCTTTGTATCTTTTCTTTCCAATTGCTGCCACTTGTCTCGACGACATGCCATTTTCCTTCGCGTTCTCGCTGGCCAAAAGAGTTGTCCCAAATTTCAGCGCTCGCCTGTAAATTCCCTTCGTACGCAGCATTGCACACCGCTCCTCCTGCATTTGCTTTGCATTCGATCGATGTCTCGGCGGCTTCCAATTAAGCAATTCATCATCGTTGGCATCATCATCATCAAACCCTGTGACGGATGATACCCATCCAGCAGAATTGGACCCGTCGGTAGTTATGTTGCTTATCGGCACATTCGTATCGGCGGATGATTTCAACCCGGATGCATTTGTCGCAGCGGCCGCTTTCACGCTTGCTTTCTTTGACTTCATCGGCATGCTTCGCGCCACCTTCCTCTGCATCGATTTTGTGTTTGCCTCATCATCTGTGAATTTGGCCAAAATCATCGCCTCGCGGACCGTGATCCCTGGCGCCCGCATTAGGGTGGCAACTGCATGTTTCACCTTATCCTCATTGATATTACATGTTCGTGGCATGTTGAGGGAGCGATTGTCTGTGAGGCTTTACAGAAGTATTGCTGGTGATTGATGAGATAATACGCGGGGTCAATGTGATATCGTGATGAGTTGTGAAAAACTCAGTTGGACGTGGCTGAAAAATGGCGCACGCTTGGCGCCAAGGCATGGTTGAACATAGGACATCTGCACACCAAAATGACCGTCTACTCATGGCAAAATCGAATATGATGTTATTTGTTGGCATCGCAGTGACAGATTTAGACTTATGGGGGGTTTATTACTATTAGGTCGTTTATCAAAAATCGTTTGACCCTTTCGACCTGTAAAAAAACCTTACTTAAACAAGTACTCCACTTTTATGTTGCCCATTTGCTACTACCTATCCCGTTGTAAAATGGGAGATGTGGCGATCCTTACAAGCGGCATCCGCAGAACTGCATGTGCTTCTCTATCGCCTCGCGAAGTATTGACACTGCCATATCAACTTGTCCTGGCTGATCACCCATCACCCAAACGTAGGGAGGACAAAATTTAGTCGGAACCTTGTAGTCATTTCCGCACACCTTGATTTCGCATCTCGCTTCATTCTTTATTCTAGTCAGTACCCTTGAGCTTTTTTTGAGAATAAAGGCACCGTGATGATTCTGTTCCTCTATACTGTAAGGGAGCTCGACACAATTTATCCATCCCATTTCATGGTCCTGGGAAAAAGGATTGCGTTGCATGACGGAGGTGCTACCTGCACCCCCAGTGGGATGGAGGAATTCGCACGATCGAGCCAAATCGTAGAACAACCGTCCCATCGAACCATCTTTTCCAACAAATCCCAGCAGTGCGAGTTCTAAATCGCTAGCCGCCCTCCGTATATCGTCGGTTGCATACCTCCCCTGCTTCGTTTGAATATGAACGCATGGGTCATCTACTTCAATAATACTTACAGAGCAATTCGACCTCATCCCAATCCACCTCAGGCATCGAGCTTTCGAGTCTGTGCGAAGGAGATAAGCTAATCACAACCGAACAATGAGAAAAAAATGCGCTGACCAGAAAGATTTATTAAATTACAAAACTCACAAATCAATCTCTGTCTAGATTCAATATCATGCACCAGCCAACGGGGGAAGAAAATACGACAATTGACGTCCTGGCTTATTGGACCATCACCAGAAAGGCGACGAGAATACGCCGTAGTTGAACACTCTGTGGTTATTGTTGAGTTGGAAGATGTGAATAGGCCGCTCTTTCGACTGTCGTTATCTTCCGCAACTGACATAAATCTAGGACCAGACATTGGTTGTATCGTGGCATGAAACTCGTCGTGCACCAAGGTTCGGGTGTCACGAGCGGGTACTTGGTTCACTGGGTCGACCCTTCTATATGTCAGACGTTTGGCTGAAACGTCTTTCAATACTTGGAACTCATTCTGCTCCTTGTTGACGATAACACAGTACGAGAACGAGTGTGAAGATGAATTGTTGGCTGAGAGTGGATCTCTGATGCAAAATAGTATTTTCCCTTGAAGTAGCTGTGTCCCGGAGCCGCATGCTGGCGAGACAAACACCGGACAATCGACACCAAATGCAAGTTCCTTTGCTGGGATCAATATGCTGCTTCTACTCCCCCACTTGCTATTGGTAGGTACGACCCTGTATACTCCTGCACAGTCCGTCGTCGAAGAAATCGTTCCAGTACAAAAGGTAGTATCAACAAAATTCCACATTACTGGACAGCCAATGGGCAGCTTGATTTTATTCGTCTCGTCACTTCTCTCCTCTGTCAACATCGGGTGGTTGTGATAGGTGTTCACAGCGTTGGCCGACGCGCTTAATACAGAACACTCCATATCAAAGTGCGCAGACGCTTCAGCAACACTACTGAAAAGTGAAGCATCGTCGTCGTCAACAGCATTGGCAGTTGCATTTGATACAAAACACTCCATATCAGAGTGCGCAGATGCTTCAGCAACACTGCTGAAAAGTGAAGCATCGTCGTCCGATAGATCTGCCGAGTCATCGCAAATATTGCTCACCGCAATTGAAACGACAGCTTCATGTTCGTCGTTGTGTGAAATTGATTCTACCTCCATATCTGGCGGTTTCGTGGTTAAATTTTCATCTTCATGAAGGTTTGTAAAAAGATTGTCGACGGTCTTTTGGTACAAATCAAGAATGTTCTTTCCTGTCTCTTGAGGCAAGAGTCGACCCCACTTTTTGATCATTTCGTCATATTTTACATCTATCTCGGGACATGGAATCTTGGATAAATAATTTGTTATCCTTGCCGAAACTGATGACAGTGACTCTACCTCCACATTCCCCGAACCAACCTCGAGATTCTCTAATTCGTTAGCTCTCTGAATTATGTAATCCTTTCGTGAAGCAAAGTTTAATCGGCTGCAGTTTTCCCCCATTAAAAGTTTACAAGCTCTGTCATGAGCACGTGCTGCGTCTGCTTGGAGCTTCCAGGATCCAAGATAAAATGTCTTTCCACCATGTCCGACAATCGTACGAGGCGTGCCGGATGTATTGACATAAACTCCAGCGAATTTTGAACGCTTCGATTTGGCAAATCTTGCATCCTTCAATTCTTTTCTCGACTCGGACGTTGCACGCTTTGAAATATTAGCAAAGGCAACATCAGCAACTTTATTACTCGTACCAGTGTTGGACGTTGCGCCGACAGGTGCTACACTCGTATCTCGATCTCCATCAGATGATGTGTTTATCTCCTCGATGTTTCTTACGGTTCTATCGGGCAGAAAAAGTAAGATAAGACCCTTTCACGACGAAGTTGTCTCAAAAAAGACTTATCCAGACTCACTCAGGTGTCTCCCTCATCTCCCTTTTAGCATCCTCTGAAACATCGTTGTCAGACTGTCCCATGAAGCATGGCCATTTTTCAGGTCTATTTAGGTCATTTCGATTTATGCCCTCGCCCTTGAGCCGTATTACGTACTTGTCATATGCATCCAATGCCTCTAATAATTTTTTATTACATGAGTCCCATGAATAGTCGGCTTTGCGAACAAAGTTTCTTGAGTCTCTCACCTGACAACCGAGAAAAAGGTTGTTCCCTCCTGTCAATCTTGGCAACGTACCAGCCCTGAATGCGTGGCCACTTGTCAGCGGCTTTACTGTCAAGGACATTCCTCACCCCTTTCCAACTCGGCTCTCCATCATTATGTATATTCAGGAGATAATCCTCCTTCGACCATACCCAATAGTCTTCGATTTCCGTTCCTTCATCGCCGTCGTCGAATGCGACGTCGTAGAAGCGAGTCGGTCCGTAAGGACTGTCGATGTCGATGTCCTTGAATGATTTCACTTTCCCCGGAAACCACTTAGCATCCGTGACCGTCCTTTTCCTTACGGCAAGGGTGTTCCACCAAGGCGCATACACCTCTTCTCCCACTTTTACCAACGTTAGAATGCGCCCTCATCAAAAAAAAACGGCCGTCGAATATCCTCGATAACACTTACCATTGAATAGGGGCTTCAAATGGCCGAGGCTGTATTTTTTTTTTTGCCGAGAGCGCTCCTCCCCTACCACTTCGATCATTCTCGTATTCTTCTTTTCGATTATTGCACCGTTAGAGGACGTCCCGGACGGCGTCTTTTTCCTCGACGCGATCGGCGCATCCGAGTCAGAAACGTCATCGGAGTCAAACAATGCACCACGGGCGGCCGTTGCAATTGGATCAAAATCTTCGTCAGAGTCGAACAATGCACCGTGGGCGGCAGCCGCGATTGGATCGGAGTTGTATTTTCTCTTGTCGCCTTTTTGTTTCGTTGGTTCTCGACCATTATAACCTGAATTGTCATTTCGAGCCTTTCCCTTGAGCTTGGTATGATTTTTATGGACGGACTTGTTATTGTTGATTTTAGGGTCCAAGCTGGCGAGTTTCACGAGATCCGACAATCTCAGGTCTTCGCTATCGCCATCGTTGTATACACATCGTCGATCATATCTATCTTCAACATCCGAAAGGATCTCAACGACCACTCCGGTATACCATCCCGACTTGCCAAATTTCTTCCGAAAAACATACCCAACGTCGCCAATCTCAACCTTCGCCGAACTTTTTCGCGGCATTATTCCTTTTCTTCGAGCACCCCTGGGCTGGTTCGGAGGGGGTAGCCGTTATGTTGCCTCCAGTCGAGCTGGTGCCGGGAACCTAAAATATAATACTAGAGTAATAAAATAATGATGACAACGAAACAACGAAACAAAAAAATGGCGGGAGGGTAGGTGGCGTGCGGGAAATCCCGCTCAGAACACAAAAAATAATACTATGTTAGGTAGGTAGGTAATCATGTCACGCAAGAGATTACGATAGAGAGAGAGGTAGGGTAGGTAAATAATAATGAAGGTCCCTCGAAAGAACGCGATTAAAAAAAAACACCACATAACAATAATTTCTCAAAGAAGAGAACTGAAAATCTCGTAGCAATAGCCGCGCCCGTTTAATACAACCCCTCATTAATCATCCACCCAATTAGAAAAAATGCTGGCAGCTGCAAGTCTAAGACGCGTCGCCCGCATCGCGCATTCGCGCTGTCCCGCCTTCGCCCCCGTGGCGGTCGGTGACACGAACGCCACCGCCGGGGGGGGGCGCCGTGGCTACCACGAGAATATCATAGAGCATTACGAGAATCCGCGAAACGTGGGCTCGTTGGACAAAAACGACGATGACGTCGGGACGGTGAGTTGGGGGGATTTTTATGACTGTGTATACATATTTTTCGGTCGAGTTGGGTGTCCCTGGCTTTTTCGACGCTTTCGTGGGGGGCCGAGAGGTCGAGTGTTGAACAACCGAAGGTTAAAGGGGGAAAGGAGGGAGATGAGTGAAATGAGGCAACGTCTTCGCCATTTTACAAGATGCGAGATATTCGTGAAGATAATTCAATCATGCCCAACATCATGTCCTTCGTTCTCAATCTACAACAATTCTCATGTCTCATTCGTCTTATCTTCGTCATGAAACCATAGGGACTTGTTGGAGCTCCAGCATGCGGTGATGTAATGAAGGTAAATTCTTGAGTCCTCAAATGATCATATGTCGGAGTGGGAACTTGTCAGCGTAAACCAATTCATGCCTGAACCTATTCCACCCTCTTTTTTCTTCCTACCCGTGAAATCTCTCCCCCCCCCCCCACCCCACCCCCATGAAGCTGCAAATTAAGGTAGACGAAAATGGCATCATCCAAGATTCTAAATTCAAAACCTTCGGTTGCGGTTCTGCCATCGCATCGTCCTCCGTGGCGACGGAGTGGGTCAAAGGCAAGCACGTCGATGAGGTGTTGGCCATCAAGAATACGGACATTGCTGCTCACTTGAAGTTGCCTCCGGTTAAACTGCACTGTTCCATGCTCGCCGAGGATGCGATACGAGCATCCGTAAACGATTGGAAGGCAAAGAAAGAGGCGAAGAATGCGGCCGCCTGAGAGGGAGGGGGGGGCAATGTAGAAGAGAAGGAAGAAATCTTTGCACGTTTAAATTCTTAGAGAAGAGAACCCCCCCGCCCCCCCGAAATCAGTCCCCAACGTTGTTTGCGTATTTTACAAGGTGGAGGGAGATGAAGATAAAGGTCAGAGGACACTGCATTGGTCTGCTTAGGAGGACGCACGAAAGAGAATTAGTAATTGTAACACGATGTTTATAATTTCTTATGTACCAAATGTTTGCACGTGTAAATTCTTAGAGAAGAGAACCCCCCCACCCCCCCGAAGTCAGTCCCCAACGTTGTTTGCTTATTTTACAAGGTGGAGGGAGATGAAGATAAAGGTCAGAGGATACTGCATTGGTCTGCATAGGAGGACGCACGAAAGAGAATTAGTAATTGTAACACGATGTTTATATTTTCTTATGTACCACAAGTTACGACAACTTCCCCAACTGCTATGAATTTCATTCACTCCCGCGAAGACCGGAAACTTCCCTACTCATGAAGCATTTGACGGCAGATCATTTCTCTCCATGTTTTTTAGTCTCGCGCATATTACAATTTTCATGCCTAAGTGGAACAACTCTCTTTTTGTTTTAGTAGGGAAAAATACTACAGCTCCCATTCGTCCACCTCTTTGTAAGTGACCATCGACTCAACTTTGTGAAACTTCGATGGCGATTAAGTAGTTTGACGCATGTGAGCTCGAATTGAAAATAAATACGATTCCGATGACATCCAATGCTTATAACTTACTGTGGTGGTAAAACTTCGAAGTTTAACCTCCTGACTGTTCATTATGTACCGGGGATCCGAATCGTCCCACTTTTTCGGCACAACGGCAGTCTTATTTGTGTAGATCAAAAGATCGAACGAACAAGGCTCATTCAATAGAGGCAAGAAAGTAACCTGGAAATATCAACAGACGAAACGACGAGATTAGACCCATTGGTCATAAGTTAGTACAAAATTTGAATGTTCGCCTTATTCTTATTCCACTCACGCTTGCAGTTATTTGTCTTATAATTGCCTGGATCTCATCGTGGACCTCCTTGACGGTCTTTGACCCCATCTTCTTTTTCGTCCCGTCACCACTCAAATTACTTCGCACTAGATTTTGTGATACATTTTCATCGATCCCAGCAATAATCGAAACCTTCGCATCGCCGTCTTCAACTAACACATTGAATTGCCATCGCTCCAAGGTCTCGCCGGAATCGACACCCGTAACAACCAAGACGAGCCTCTGAACGTCTCCATCGGTGAGCCATGATCCCATTTGAGACATGACATTTCCGAGATAAGATAAGAGTCCGTGATCAGTAGTGGTGAGGACGGTCAAACCGTACTTAGATTCTCTCCTGAACGTTTCGGGTTGATAGATGCCTGGGGCCGGCAAGATGCAGCAATGGAAGAGTTTTGCCGTGAGTGTAATATTTCCGCGAGGCAACGGTTGTGAAATTGCAATTTACATTTCATCGCACGCCAATTTCTCTCAGCTTACCTCTTTGATAAAGGATAGAGTTGATCGCGGTAAAAAAGAATTCCGTTACAATCTCGACGGAACCTTTCAGAGTAATGATGGTGTCGTTAGCGCCCATGTTGGATTTTACTGCTCTATTTGAACGAGTCGAGGAGGATGTTATTTTATATTGTGCCTCTCTAGAGTGTAGTATTAAAATTTCCCACCGTATTGTAGATAATTACCTACCTACTACTCTACTTATGTGTTATGGCGAGCTACCTAGTAGGCCGTCATTGTTGGCAGCAAAAATGAGTTGATTTTGATGTCTCGAAGAAAGGGCAGGGCTGGCGCGATGTCAATTTTTTCGAAAAGAAGGTCACAAACTTTCACAATAGAGTGGGCTTAAACTCGGAATGTGGGCATTCTACCGCGCAATCTTTTTGCCATGAAATTTGCTCTGACAGAGAGGGTGCACACTATGACACTCCCCAAATTTGCCCCGGGGCATTGTTTGGGGGATTCTTAGCGCATTTCTGGGGCAAAAATCCATTTTTTGCCCAAGAAATGCCCCTGTAGCCCTCTACAAAGGGGCTGGTACACTAATCCCCCGGCCCTCCATCCCATTACTTGGCGGGTTGCTCAGCTGACAGAAGTGGAATTTTATACTGTTCTTCTGTTATTTTATTAGCTCGTCTAAACTACTAAATCTACGATATTTAGCATTCCACATGTATAAGCAAAAGGGGGGGGGGCTCTTTTACTTTACTCACTCTCTTTCTCTTCTACTCTTTTACTCTACTCTCACTCCATCTCTTCTACTATACTCTTTTACTCTATTCACTCTCTATTCTTCTACTCTTTTGCTCTACTCACTCACTCTCAGGGGAAAATTTAAGAGACCTAAGGTGCATGTAAGAGGAAGGGGCTGTTCCAGGACTACAATGATGCCATTGAGGCAGAATCGGAAGCTGTGGATAATGCCAAGAACTTCCGGGATGACATCGCCAATGCAACAGGCCCCAAATCTAAGAAGGACTCCGCAGCTCCCAACCAGCCCTCGCTGGATTAGCTGAAGGCAAGCCTCAAAGAGGCCCTTCTAGTACAGAAGGAGGCCCAAGAGGCCCAGGCCATGGCCGCTGAAGGTTTCTTCTTGCTTTATGC
>JALLPB010000461.1:0-15578 GCA_036939975.1 Cyclostephanos tholiformis | reverse complement strand
CAAATGTAGACTGTTTTTGCACCAACGATCTCGAGTGTCCTTTTTTTTGACATCAAAAAATAGACCGGCGTTTGATCCATGTTTAGCATGTAACGCCGGTCACAATGCGGCCCCTCAAGGATGGGATGCATCAACGACATGAAATCCGCCACCTCCTTAGAAACTTCCTCCAGGCGGCGCTACGACTTGTGAGTGCCCATGCAGTACACAAGCAAATTTGCCTGCATGAATCGCCGCACAGCACTCATTTCTGCAACAAATGTCTTTGCGTTGAATACGGGGCACATCATCAAAGCCTTCACAGCAAGATCAAACGTCTCCACGTTGATGCCCTGCTTGTGCTGCTTGAAGACATGTCATAGCAGGCCATTCTCAAGGGGCTTGAGCTGCTCGATTGGTCCGGGGTGGGAGGACTTTTTTTGTCCCCGCACCATCATGAAGAGAGGGTCAGCAATGCCGGCATTGCGATGGTGCCACCTCACAAAAGTGAATGATCTACTCTGAGTTGATCAGCCGCTGCCCAAAGAGACAACCCCTCCTCCTCCTGGATTCGTCTCGCCGAAGCAAGGAGGGCAACCCTGCGACGGGCTGTGTAGCGGGCACGCCTATTCCCTGAGATTCCGCCAGGCTGAAAGGCACAAGGCATTGCTATGGCAGTGGGTTTGGCGGTGAGATGAATTGGAAGGAGTCGGGACGTGTGCCATATTTTTGGTGACTGTAAAGATAATAATTCAAAATATACATGGGAATCCTTATTTTGTACTGTGTAGAGACCCAGAGCCGATTTCTCTATTTTAGACTTTAATTCCTACGCTAACTCAGTACACTTCAAAAAAAAAAAAATCGATCTGAAAGATTTAGCTGTCACACCCATAGAACATTAGCTGGTGCTTAAACCCCAGTATTTACGGTTAGGTTTCAATTGTTATTAGCGGTAGTATCGAGAGGTGTATGCGACATAGGTAAACCTGATATGAGGACAAGAAATGAACAATGACAAGATGGCTATAGTCCGCCGGACGTCCATGCTGAAGAGCGAGCCCAATCTAAATGATGCTCGACCCTCGGATGCATTTCCCGGAAAATACACTCGCTCCATCTCAGGTATTGCGGACTTAGCTGCACAGAGGCGTCGACGATTGGTATTTTTTTGTCGTCCAAGACCAACGTCGTTGGGTGAATCACCGCGCAGATTGTTCGATCGGTTGAAATCTCACATCAAGCAGAGAAATCCACTGCATATGGGGATATTTGGGATATTACTCCTAGTAATTTCGTATCACTATGTCGTGTTACTTGTCGGGCCAAGGGGATCCATAAAAGGCGGCGATCTCGGGAATATGTGGGATCAGTTCGTCCGAGATTATACGAGGTACGAAACCATATCGAAGTGGAGAGAGGAGGTAAGATCAGAGCTTCACATCCCAATAATTTACAAAGAATTGGAGGGCGCACTATTAGAACCCTGGTTCTACCCACTAGACGTGATCATAAAAACGCGGCCCAACAGTGCCGTTGTTGAGATGCTCCTACGGGAAAAGCGCCGAGTTCGAAAGCTTGGCTCTTTGGTTCGAAGTGCGAATAGCACTACGGAAATGTGTTCACGGGATCAAAATCTTATGGTTGATATTCCGACGACGGTTTTGCAACTACATCCACTATACGAGCAACCAGTGTTGCCTCCTTATTGGATTGCCAGGTCTGATTTAATAGACCTTGACTTCATTGCCATCCACAAGTCTGATGTCAACATTTTTTCACCTCAGGCAGTTACAAACTGCAAGGATATGGCCCCAAGAAATAAAAAAATTTCGGATTTACATTGCCTAGCATTCAACATAGGTGGGATGCAATTGGGCGATTCAGTTGCGTTGCTTAAATCTCGACCACAAGTTGATAATATTTTCTCCATGATGGGGCAACCAAGAATGTATCCGCCTCAGGATAAGCTAGGTGGAGGAAACTGCAACTCTAAAGTCGGGTATGCAGTATTTTCCAATGTTCCGACCCCTAATGATCAGTTGAGGAAGACATCCGCCATTTCAAGTCACGTAACAACAATATTTGCAGCCTTTCCTCCCAATCATCTTGGTTCCATATGCATCCCACCCTTCGATCATTCGGTCGGAATCTCTCCCTACAATGAGGCCAATAAAGAACTTAGCTTTCAATCTACTTTTGTCAATAATCTCCTCACAGAAATAGAAAGCAAAGACTTCAAGAGCACTAGTTCAGTATGGGGACTAGCTACTCTAACCTGTGATCTTGCTCTTGGCAGTGACGAGACATTGCCAAATTGCTGTGACCGGGTGTCTGTTTCGCTCCTTGACTCGATCGATAGTGGGGACATTTTGCGGTATCTGAGGGATGAACAAGTGCACCAAAAAGACAATGAACAGCGTCATTATTTGATTTTTACGTCGTCGAAGTCAACCGAGGACGAAATCGGGGATCCCTACCAATCAAATATGGTCTCTGTGAAAATAAAAGAGCTCACAAACGAACACAAATTTCACCGACATCACAAAGAATCAATCCAAATGGAGCTTAGAAAAATTTATAGATGTGAACCAGGTTGGTTTTGCAACCGGTGCCTTCAATCGTCTAGGTATGGATCCTTTTCGAACTGCGCCTTTACTTGTGGAGAATGTGTTGTCGCTGCAATATGCAGTGGAGAAAATACGAAGAGTACACGGGTAAATATTGAAGTTGAGGTTACTAGGCTTGCTCGTTCTCGAAGTATTTCCGACGAGAACTTGTCGGATGCTGCTAGACAGAATCGAATTCCGCGGATAATTCATCAGACGTTTTTTGAAGAAATAACAATGGAGAAGTATCCTCAGCTGCTACGATTACAAAACACGTGGATAGCGTCAGGATGGCAGTATAGATTTTACACGGATGATACAGCTCGTCAGTTCATCGAGACAAACTATCCTCCACGTTTCGTTTCAGTATTTGATGCTCTATTACCTGGCGCATACAAGGTATAGACTCTGCTCTGCTTGAATGTTTAGCTATGTCTTATTTAACAATCTTACAACTCTCTGTTTCTCAGGCCGATTTCTTTCGTTACCTAGTTCTATTTCAAGAAGGCGGTATCTATGCTGATGTTGATGTCATGTTGAATACAAACCTGGACACATTTTTGACCCCGGATTTGGCCTTCTTCGTTCCACTTGACGCGGTAGGATCTTTTGCGGACAACAAATTCTGTTTATGGAACGGTTTAATCGGTTCTGCCCCTGCACATCCTGCCTTGGCGAATGTTATCGAGTGGATGGTCAATCTTGTATCCAGTCGAGCTGACATGTACGATATGGAAAGGACCGTCTGTAAATTTTCCGGCGTTGACAAAATCGAGAATTGGAAAATAAGAGTGGAACCTGGATTGATGTTGAGCGGGCCTTGCGCTCTTGGTTTGGCTGTAAACAATGCCGTTGGAAATGAACCACTTTTCAAGTTTACTCCGGGATTAATGGCCAAGGAAGGATATAATCGGCTGAATGTTCAAGGATTGGATAGCGATACAATAGGAAATGTCATGATCTTATCGGTCAGTTCTCAAAACCCATGATATTTGTGTTCATCTTATGTTCGTCCTTTTTACCCCCGAACGGTTTCTTTAATTTTAGGTGGACAAAAATGACCTTGGAGCATTTCGGTTTAATGATCCCGAACGAAATGTTATGATCGCTTCCACTGACCTACCAAGTCTCTCCAAGGCACCATTGTCATATGAAAGCAGTAGTCAGAATCTAAGGAGCAAAAGTATGTTAAAGAAGTCCAAGCCTCATTACAGCATATCGACCGCGGGCCATCAACTTTGGGGCACCCATGACGTTTATGCTGATGATGTTGTTGAAGACGTAATTGTTTCTCTTGCCGTTTCTTACAAATAATGTATGAAAATGTCGTGGGACCAGCAGTTGAGGGCTAGAACTTCAACGGCTTTGAAGTTGTAACTTGGAACGTCGGCGTGACGGCGATACACGACGTTACGAAGGTTGGCTTATGTTCAAGGGACAAGCAATTGATGGCTGGTTATTATCGCTGAGGGTGTTGATGCTGGCTCAGATGACGTGGGCCTGGTCGTTGTTGGTAATGTCGTTGGTTTGCTTGTTGACTGTTTGATTGTCTCGGGATCATCTGTGGTTCTGCAATATTGCGTTTAATTGAGAGAGCACACAGGGATAATGGGCCGAACGCGTAATAGAAATAGAAAAAAATGATCCTTCAGTAATAAATTAAGTACTCGCACGCCCAGTTTAAGACAGCTTCCCCTCCTGCGACAAAAGTGCCTCGCAGGGGAGGGGGATGCGTCACCAATTGTGCCAGCTGCAATTTGCGCTCACCCCGGTCGCAAAGCGCACTGTGCGGGAAGAACACAATGATGAGGGGGGGGGGGGGATATATGCGCAGAAAACAACCCAAGAGAATGGCATTCTGTGGACAAAATTGTACAAGACAGAGGAAGCTTTCGTCGTGGGATTCACATGATGCGTGTGTTGGAAGGTAGAATATGTAAAAGTAAAAACTTTATTAAGGTCAATGTTATGACATAGTACGCATCGGTACACTGACTATTTACAATCGATTCTACAAGGCCACCATCTGTTTCTTCTCCGGCCGATCATCCTCATCGCTCCCACCGCCGCTATTCACAACATCGATCCTTCGCTTGTTCCCTGAAGTTAAATTATAATCGCCACTGCAGTCTTCGTTTGCAGCATTTGGCGCTCCAGCTTGGTTATTGTCTGCCATAATACCACCATTATGTTGCGCAATTAACTGTTGTAGCAATGCAGCCGTACTTTGTTGGCTAATGTTAGATCCAAAGCTACCAAAGTTGCTAGCAGTGCCGAAATTTCCTAGGGGGTTATTCATTCCTGCAGCGAGGCCAGCATAGCCATTCTGCTGGCCTAAGATATTGGCCATGTTCATGTTGTTGCCACCGCCTGTGTCGGTTAATTACCAGAAAGAATCAGTTGTATGATGGAGAGGGACAATACATGTATACAAAGCATGCACAAATATCATGCACAAATAATCAATTCACCTGCTTGAGCAAGATATTGCATCATCGGATTTCCGTGACTCGTCCCCCCGAATTGCGTATTGAGCTGCTGCATAAATGGATTGAAGCTCTGCCGCTGAGAAAAATTTGCCGCCGATTGCCCAGACTGGTTCGGAATGTTCATCATATCATTGCTTCCGCCAAGATTTTGATTGACACCAGAGACAATGTTGGAATTTTTATTCTGATGTAATGAATTCCCACCCACGTTCCCCGATGCCATGTTCTGGAGGATATCTCTGTAGTTTGAATTATTACCATATTGCTGATTATGCTGCTGCTGAGTGAGACTTTTGATAAAGTCGGTAAGATCGTTGGACGGCGCCATTTGGTCACCTGCTAGGTTGTTGCCCTGATGGGCTGCACCTTGAAGATAGTTAGTAAAGTTGGTGGCATTGGCATTGTTTCTGACATTATTGGTATCACCCATGACATTGTTGTCCCCCGACAGGACCCGTACCAAGTTCTCAATCGATCCCTTGGCTCCTTCTCCGTAGAGTGACGGTCCAGGGGCTGATGCTCCCGCCCATTGATTTCCCCACTCCACATTCTTCATCTGAGCCTTGGGAACTCGTCCAGTGTTCGGCATGCTCTGGATCAGATTTGCCAAATTATCAATGCTCTGCATGCTCTGAAAGTCGAGGCTCATGAGCTGATCAAACGATCGATTCTTGCTAAACATATTGGCAAGGGATACACTTGAGGAAATACCCTTGCCAGCTAATAGCGTAATTTGATCTCGTGACATTCCGGAGTGAAGCATGGGGTTAGTGATGGAGACATTGGGGTTTGTGTTTCCTGGGAATGCAATTATTGAAATGGGCGGAGAAGTGATGCGTGAGCACTTGCGTGACGAAAGAAACAGTGAGTAAAAAATATGATAGCATATCATCTTACCAAGACCACCTGTCTGAGATCCGCCACCCAAGTATGATCCCGCCGTATTATTGTCAAACATGCCCGGATTTTCTGCCTGCAATTGCGCCAGCAACCCCCCTGCCTCAACGGAGGCGCTGCCTTGCGAAACGTTTGTCTGTGGCGCGTTGTTCCCCAGTAGAAGAACTCGTCCGACAGCGGCAGCGGACCGCCCTCCTCCTCCACGTGACGAGGACATCTCTCCGCTAGTTTTCTTGGACGCACCTCCCCCTCCACCTCCCCTGGAACCCTTGTTCTGCGCAACCCTGTCCAAAAACTTCCTCTCCAACTCGCTTAACTCAAGTCGAGTCTGTTCGATCTCATCGGGGGTCAAATTATTCAGATCAGCACCACGCCGACGAAAGACTTGTTTCCCTATGCAATTACTGCCAACGAATTTCTTGGAGATACGCATCGGATCACAGTTCAATAATTTGGATAGAAAGGTACGAAGGGTGGTTCCATCGGTTAGGGGCAGTAGACCTGCCTTGAACTCTTGAATTAGTCGGTTGGCGTAGGCTTCTTCTTCCACCGTCCACTTCCCACGACGGAGGGGGTTAGCCAACGGCTGCGCTTCTACGGACGCCTGAGATTGGGCTGCAGCTGCTGCCATCAAAGAAGTAGGATCGATTTTGACCATGCCATTCCCTACATATTGATTAAGCATTTCCATCTCAGGGTTGTAGTTGGACACAAGCTGAATATTTGGTGCGGATCTGTTCTCGAGCACAGGCGGTTGCTGTTGGTCAACTTTCTTGCCATCATCATTAAAGGAAGGAATGACTCCATCGGCGACTGCAGCTGATAAAGCTGCTTCCATGAGGAGAGACGGAAGACTTCGTGATAAAATACCATGATTGATAGAGCACGAGGCGGAATGAGACAGTAAGCAGTGATAATATTAGGTAGGGAACCCCGCCCGCCAAGCAAGTGGAGCCCAGCAGTTAAATTTTTTAGAAGGTGAGAGGCAGGGGGAGAATAATGAGGCCATCTCTTGCCCTGGGTCAAGTTCAACCCATTGTCCCCGCTCTTCAACTTGAAGTACGTTTCAAGACGCCTGTGATCAAACTTACCCGCCTGATTGACAATCCATTTTCTATGCGTAGTGAGGAGTCTTTTTGAGTCTTTTTGAAAGGCAAGGGCAAGGGATTCTTGGCCAACACGGCGAGGTCAGGCGGCGGCGGCAGCTCGCGTTGGAAGGCTTCCTCTCTCTACTTGACTAAAACGGTAAGAAAATCGTCATGGAAGGTGTCGTTTGTGTCGCCGTTGCAATCTCTCCCTCTTGTGGAGATACGATCGATATGGTCTTTTTATTTTCTCTTCGGTCTGTCCTTGCCTGGATGAAGCGTTGGAGAGGAGACTCAGGCTGAGTGGTATCGTATCGCACTAAAAGTATGGTACTAAAAATAATATCTATTGTACCGCACACAGTTAGCACAATAATTATTTTTACTAAAGGTAATTATATTATTTATCCACCCTAGATCGTCGCAGCGTAATTGGTAAGTGAAAAATGAAAAGGACTGACGAAGTCAAAGCTTGGCGAGGCAGAGATGTTAGTGACCAGGGGCTTGCTGTTGATTGGCTGGCGTGTCTTGTGGTGTTGAGAGGGGGGTGAACGAAAGAGGAAAATTGACCACCATAAACATTCGGTCGGCGACCAAAATTAATGGTGGATGAGTGTGTGTCTCTTGAAAAGGGAAGTTCCGTGTTCGGCCCTGTGGAAGGTTTTGTTCTTTTGTTATTTGAGGGGTGCTAGTGTGAATATCCGGTTGGCCTTGTTTTATTCTGTGTAATGTTTGCATGTTTCCACATTTATTTGTGAGATGTAACTTTTGGGGCAGACCTAATAAACGTGTTTGATTATCATTGTGCCAAAATCAGTGCGGCAAACATTTTTTATCCAACATCGGTAACTATGGGAAAGCCTGACATCGAAGCGTACAAGCTGAACAAAATGTTCACTGCCCCCGTGGGAGATCTCAGCGCTGAAAAGCAAGAGCTCCTTAACGAGGTCAAGGCCGTCCGCACCACTCCCCGCGACGCTCGCTTTCCCACCCAAAATCAGGCCAACCATTGCTGGAATAGGTACAATGAGTGGTTGGTTTGCTTGAAATCGACCAAGGACGAGGAGGGGTGTAAAAACATGAGATACATGGCATTGAAGATCTGCCCTGCAATTTGGACCGAAAAGTGGGATGAGGAGAGAGAGGGGGGTGTTTTTCCTGGTATCAAGGTTGAGAACTAATACAGAAGATTTACTGTGTTCAGTGCCTTAGGAAGAGGGGAGAAAGAATATGATATTGCTGAAAGGGTTGGCATTTCTTCAACGAGGAAGGAAACCCCCCTCCCCAGGGGAGACAATACGTCAGTAACATATTTAGTAGCATTCTTAGTGTTTTACGCCCGAGCTCACGTCATGCGAGTCTAAAGAAAAACCCATGACTCAATAGACAGTCGCTAAATTAGGAAAGCTCATTTCGGCTTAAACGAGAGCCAGGTCTTTGTAGTGTTGAGTGGTCCAGTTAGTGAAGAGCTAATGGAACAGTACACAGCCCAGTAGGGCGGTTGGGATAAAAATCGTGAATGAGCATAACCAGACCATCACCTACAGACGACAGTTTGATGCCAATCACAGCCTATACTCATCTCTTTTCGGGGCCTCCATCGATGCACTGAAATCCCACTTCAAGGCAAACCCTGATGATGCGACTGGCGCCTTGCGATCAAGCTTAAGACGGTGTTTAATATTCTTTAAGTGCTTTGGTAGCGGTATCTCTAGAGAGACAAATAAGTGAGAATACCGAAGCGCTGTACTTTAGAAAGCATTTTTGATTAAGTTGTGCTTAGCGAACGGCCGTGCGAGCGCAAGCAAAAATTGATACATATTGTATGTAGAAGTGGGATGATTGGCAAAAGTAACGCTAGGCGGAGCAACCCAGGAAAAAATATCATAATAACAAGAATTAGTTCGGTGATCCCAAGGCTTCCTCGATTATAATCCAGATGATACTCCAAATTATGCGCATCGAAAGTAGAGTATCTAGTATGACAATTAAATTACGCAGTTCGCAACAAGCATGATCAAATTCATAAATTTAGCAGCATGCTCGACTATTCGATATGGCTCTACTTCATCAGTTTGGGAATAACAGAATTGTAATGTTCCCCCAAAGCATAATAGTGTCTATGAAATGACAGCAGCAAGGATTTATTCACATCCCAGCGTAAATCGTCACCACTACTCTCCTGAGTCGCAGCTGATGCATACTCCGCACCCATTGTCAATGGCGGCCCCTCTGCCGAGAACACAACGATAGGGCATTTCAAGCCTTCGCTCAAAGCTCTTAATTCCAGTTGTCCTCCCCAAGTAGACGTCGATCGGACGTTGTTTACGTAGTCCTCAAATGTTGCCGGATAGTCACCACCATCATTGCTACTATCATGGCCCTCACCGAATTCCGCAAAAGGTTCGTACTCAGCACGATTCGGTCCAAGTAACACGTCGGCACAGATCTCCCGAATCTTGACATGAGAACATCCAGCTACACTATCCAATACATCCAAACCCAATCGTCGACATTGCACTCCTACCGCCCTATACAAACAATGACCATCAGCCTCGACCTCATTCACCTCCAATCCAAGGGGATTTAAGTACAACGTTTGCAATGCCTCCATTTCCAGCTGTCGACGGCTTGGACCAGCCATTGAATTTTCTTCGATGATACGCTTTTCGCGATTGACTTCCAATTCACGTTGTGCGTTCTTCTTCTTGAGTTTCTTCTGGAGAGCTTTTTGTCGCTTGACTTCCTCGGCTTGTCCGGCGGTAGGCTGTTCTTCTGCTTTTGGTTTTGTCTGGTCTGTTGGCGAGGGCGCCTTGTCACCATCGTGGAGATAATTGTCGCTTTGATCGTTGTAATCATCAATGTTTTCGCCTCCCTCGTTAGTCAACTGATAAGTCTCCATCCGGTGTCGCTCTATCAGATCACGGTGCAGTGCCTCGTATTTGAACGCCGCTTCCTTGATCGCAGCCTTGGCTTTTTTGCCCTTGGACTTGGCATTTTTGATCGCAGCCAACTTCTCGCCCTCGAACGATTTGATTTCCTTCTTGTGACGGACTTTCATCTCCTCAAGTGTCTCGGTCATTATCATCTATCGCAGTGGTCAATGGATAGTGTCACAATATCCCAACAATTTGCTTCATCCTACTTTGGTAAAGCATCCGATAGGTGATCACTCATGCGATGTTAGGGATGAAATGGTCACGATCTCTTTCTCTTTGTTGGTCTTCTATTATTATTTTTGTGGTTGTTGGATTTTGGCGGGCCAGCTGTTTGGTATTTTTTCTTTCGCGTTTACAATGCTAAATTAGAGTGACCTTTTCCGTCTCGCTCAAAATTCTTTCCCGAGTAGAAATTGCCTCAGTCAACTTGCTTCCAATATATTTTTGGTCACCCTCTCACCCTACCTTTTTGTACGAAATCGTGCCAATCAATAGCAATCAATACTCAAAGTGCTTCCAATAATATTATGGCTCATCTGGGCCCTCACCCCACCAGTGGTCGCGGCGCCAGCTCTGGCGGCGGCACGATGATGCGATCCAACCAACGGCTTAGCGATTTAGGATCGTATGTCACCGAGACATCTTCCGTCACCATTCCCACCGAGCTTGACGTGTATTCCTCAAGCGGATACGATGTTGATGATGATGACGTATCCTTCTTTGACAGCGCCACCAGCGCATTGACGGGGTGGACTGAGAAGTATCCAACGTCGCATGCCAAAAATTCCAAGAGTGTATACTCGGAAGGAGGATTTGATTCGGAGGCTTCTGGGTTTGCAAGTGAGCGCATCTCGGCAATCACTTTCGACAATGAACACGGTAGCGTCGAAGCTAGCTTGTATGATATCGACGATGAATATTCCAAAAAACAGCACCACGAGGAAAGAGAATCGTTGGCGGTCATCCCTTCCATAAAGGGAAAGAAATATTGCTCTCCATCCTTCTCGTCTCAAAAAGAAGAAGACACAGATGGTCACACCATCGCATCATCATCCTCGGTAAAAAGTGTGGCATCCAACTCCTCCATTAAACGCGCCCCCGTCCCACCCCTTCGTGATCCAAACATGGAGGACAAAGAAGAGGATCAAATGTGGGAAGAAGACTGCAATTACGATATTAATCCCTCATTGGTGTTTTTAGTGTTAGAGAGCCGAAACTGGGAGGAGGCCATCGCCTTACTCGATGGGAAGGGACTTGAGAACAAGAACGGACTTTTGAACTTGGGTCAGCTCTTTGGTGGTTATCGTAAAGACCAAGGGATCTCCGATGAACTTGCCATGAAGAGACAGAAAGAACTGCGTTCTCAGGCCCGCACTTGGATTGTTCGACGCGAGAGGACTGGGGTGCTTCGTTGGAGGATGCTGCCGTTACATGCTGCACTGGCGTTCAATGCTCCGTTTGATGTGGTGCTGAGATTGTATCACCTCTATCCCGGTGCAATACGCTGCCGAAACGATCAGGGCATGCTTCCATTGCATCACTGCTTCAAATATGGTAACGAAGACAAGATATTGGAGTTCCTGCTTGATGTATTCCCAGAGGCGTTAACAGTTATGGACGACAAGGGCAGGCTACCATTGGGATGCACCCCTAAAGATGGGAGTGACAATGAACGGAGGAGTAACATACTGATTCTTTTTGCCAACTTTCAGGTGGAGATGTCAAAGAAAGTAAATAAAACTACTGATACAACCGATGCAGCACCTGAAGCTGCTGCTTGTACTGTACCGCAAGCGCGTCGGCCTATCAGAGCACAAGAGGACGAAAGCACCCTGATTGGGGCAGTTCCTAGGTATACCCCCGACACTGACTATAATCAGGTCATTTTCAGTTCAATCAAGCCCACCTCCACTAAGGATAAGGAAGTAGTGCCTTCTTTGAAAATACAGCAGGGAGGAGAAGATGATGTAGACGGCACGCGCGATCGCTATGCAATGCTCAACTTTGAAGACGGTGAAAATGTTTGCCTCAATAAAAAGCATATGGTTAGAGGCTTAATGACCATTCCCGAGAATGATATATTGTGGTCGAAGACTAGAAGCAACCTCAAATCGGAATTACTGGAATTGAGCGAGAAGAATAAGAGGAGGGGGCTGAAGAAACTTTTTGGCAAGAAGAGGGTTCTAGTGTAGAATGATTGCCTCTATGCGCGACTTGGATTTCGGCTATTCATATCTTCGGCTTTTCTGATGGCAAGAAGATGGTCGAGTTAACTGCATGTGTTCTGGGTTTCTCTTTATTTGTGAATTCATCTAATCACAGTATGACTCGATTTTGAGAGCAGGAGTAGATAATATGTTTGAAAAGAAAGTGTTGTCTTTTTACACGATACCTTTGACAAGACCATTCTACCATACTGTCTAATGATATCATTTGACTGGCTTCAATCAGGCGCTCTAAATTGGAACTGATTGCTGACATAACATGACGGTTCATAGAATATGCGCTCCTTTCATACGCACCATTTGGATTTGTATACTTTTTGCAAAATGTCTTCGTTACCACTATTCTTCACTTCGCTTGATCAATATGCGGATCAATGAAGACTGCTCATGCTTCGGTATCATTTAGTGTAATTCTCTCAGCTTCTTAAACATGCTAACAAAATTTGATGACGCAGATGATATGAATTCATTAGAATATGAACTGCTTCCAGATGAAAACGGACCATTCGAACGCGACTTCGCTCCCACAATCTTGCCGAACGAGTCCTATGTCAATAATTTTGGGTTACATATAATTACTAGGCAACGCAACAACTTTACCACATCATATGCTCATACCCTCCATGTCGTCGTCGTCTACCGGTCAGAATTCCTCATGCCGGCGGTGTGTAGGATATAGAAATATGGACGACTTTACATCTGCTTCATTACTGCCGATGTAAGTTGCTTCCAATCCTCCATAAATGACATAACAGTTCTCATTAAATAGTATATGACTGATTTGGGCTGTCGTCAATGATGAATGTTTTCACGGTCATCTCGTTCACTTTAACGTGCCATTGATGGCCCTTGTACGTATTTACATTTATAGCCGGATCACCGAATCCCATCTTCCCCCAGAACGTATCCTGGAAGTACAACTGCGCGTTCCTCATGGTTTCGTCAGTTTGGGTGTTGAGGAACGATGTCTGCTTCTGTTGGGTATTCTGCTTGCCTGCAGCCCTGTTCCGTTCCACAACGTCTTGATTCGTCGGACTACCAGGATATCCATTTCTTGGACCGTTCCATACCCACAGATCTGAGAGAACGGAAGAGGTCGTCGAAAGGTTTATCGTGAGATTGGATACGAAAAACTTTCATGTTCATTTTTGTCTAAGGTGCCACTCACTCGCTGCCCATTTCTCCCCCCTTATCACGGGACAGCCTCCGTGCATTGATTTTTGGTCCGGCGTGCCATCCGGATTCTGCGAGTAAAAGAGGACGGCGCGACTTGAGTGAGGTCGTATGGACAGTCTGGAACGACATCGCACGACCATATTTTCCTCCCACGAATTCTCTTCGAGGATTCCAGCGGTGTCTCCAGACTTGCGCAGTGCGACCTGGGCTTCCTCAAACTCCAGCCGGATGCCATCTCCGGGGGGATAACCCTCAGTGAAGACGGTTTCTCCGCCGTCACCTTTTGTTAATTAGCGATATGGGAAGCACACGAAAGACAACCAGTGTTTGTGGTGTCAGATAATGAAAATCAACTCACTTGCTCCTGCTTTGTCATAGGTGGTCCTGGCCATCGTACAAGTATTCACTAACCTTCTTTCATATCAGTCATGTATAGCAGTATCGTCGCGAATCTGTTAGTGCCCAAGTGCTCTGTATCGACTGTCGTGGTTGTGACAATAACGGAAATGAGCATCATCAAAAGCAACGGAATGCAATCACAAGAAGCGTACTCACAGTCGTGCTCGTTCTGCTTCCCATAATCGTCGATCCAATCAAGATGCGGAACGTACGCCGTGGTCTTGTTGTACCGCAAAATCTGCAGTCCATCAGTGAAGCTCTCTTCGTACTCGTCAAAGCCTGACAAATCAACGCAGTAAGATGGTTAGACTTCCGGGATATGATCATTGAAGAACAAATAAAATTCTCTCACCGAGCACGGTCATGCACCGTCTCTTCACCGCCTGAGCAACGTCGCTGTGAGTGTCAAACCCGTTCTCGCTCGTCCTCTGCGAATTAATGTTGTACCCATTCGCGCCCGTGCTGCTCCTCTTCATCTTGTGACTCTCGCTCGTTTCCTTGAGCGCCTTGTCGACAATTGCGGCGCTCTCCTCCCTGTTGAAGAAGTTGTACACGTCGAATACCCGGGGAACGAGGGAGATAACCTCAAGCCGCACGGGGAGGTCAAGAGGCACGGGCACATGCGGTAGATCGAATATCTCGCCGACGTATTTGGGAGCGAAGATGAATTGTCGTCCAGCTTGGACCGCGTACAGGTGCAATTCCTTCCTCCGCGTCGTCGACGTATTTGCATCATCATCCTCGCAGGTCCCATCGACGCCGAGCGCACACTCCTCTTTCCCCGCGGCGACGACTCCCGCATCTTTCGCCAATTGCGCCAGGTGCCTGAGTCCCGTGATTCTCAACCCCTCCCTCGTGTGGAAGTGGCAGGGCTTCGTGCCAGTCTTCGGGACGTTCACAATCCTGTCGTGATCCAACTGAACTGTGGTCCTGTCGATGCCCATGTCGCAATACTTCAACAGGGACGATATGCTCGCCAACGCGGGAATACTGTCGAGAATGTGATTCTTCCAAGTCGGACCACACGCCTCCCCCCCATCGTGGAGGAGGGGTGGGATCGACATGCCGCCCCCCATCAGGGCACTGGTGAGTATCGCGTCGAAGGCGTACTTGTCTTGCGATTTCAGTGTAATATCACCGACAGTAGAAGGAAGAACGATCGCGGAATCCAAGAGAGCGCGAGACGTCCAGCTCAGGGCGGCGCCACCTTCGCCGTCATCGTCGGGGGGGGGCGACCCCTGACGGGAGCAGGGGTATGCCTCCCCGTTGCGATGGACGAATATGTCCACGTCCGCGAAGGGATCAACCCCACCGTTCGAGTCGAGGTCGAGGAGAGAAGCGTACGACTGTTCGAGAGGGTTTCGTCCCCGGGGGGGAATCACGGGAGAGGGAGGCCCTTCGGGCACGGACGACGACGAAGAAGCAGATTCGACATCGGGACGTCGCGGGACGGTGTCATTCCCCCCAACAAGCACCGCCAGCGTAGACGAGCCGCCACTCTGTCGAAAATAATCGACGGGTATGACATGTGGGGACAATGCAACGCCGAGGAGGTAGGCGACGACGCAGGCGAGCGTCGTCTTGATGATCGCCCCGACGCACAACGACGACATCATCTCGGTGGTTTGCTTTTTTTTTGATGTCTACCTAGGTAGTGTAGGTAGTAGTATTTCGCTTTACTACCTAGCTTCATCTTTCAGTCACAATTTTTCTAATTAGCGGTATTTCAGTCACAAAAATACTACTACGAGATTGGAGCGTTCCCAAAACTCTTTTTATG
>JALLPB010000460.1:0-15579 GCA_036939975.1 Cyclostephanos tholiformis | reverse complement strand
AATAGTATTTGCTTGTTTTGGTCGAATTCCTCTCACCAAAAATCTTAGAAAACATAGTTTCCGCCACTCTCGAAGAGGATATGGTAGGTATGTAGTGTGTTGTTGTCTCGAACAGGTAGATACCCCACGTACATGGGAATAATACATTCGTTACCCATGGAAGAATCGAGCAAAACAATGCCGTAACCCCACAAAAATTAACCACACGCACACACACACACGAAATAATATATGCAATGACGCCCCCCCACCAAAGACGGGGCGGCAGAGGATGCAACGGCGTCGTTGCCGAATACAAGGGAAGGGCGATCCATGCCAAGGAACAACGATGGACGACGTCGGGAGGACGAGGAGTTGACGATAACAACGATGATGATGCGGACGAACAACTCGGCGGCGGGGGTAGCCGTCGTGGTCGTCGCACCGCCGGGAAGGAGGGAGCGAGGGCGTGTATGACGACGACGACGACGACGAAAGGCGACGAAAGACGTCGCGACGATGCAAACGATGATGACGATGCCAATGACGATGACGACGACGACGACGACGACGAAAACGATAACCGCAACAACGATCGTCGACGGTCTTCCTCCTCCTCGCGGAGCGAGGAGGAGAAGGGGTGGAGGTGTCATAAATGCGGCACGATGAACGACTCGTTCAAGAAGCGATGCCCCTCGTGCATGGGTTGGAGGGGCGGGACGAGGAAGATGACGATGAAAACGCGGGATTACTCCCAGTCCTGCCCTTCATCGAAGGCCGTGACAGCGGACGGCAGTGGGCGCATCATCGCGGAGAACGGCGATAAAAGCGATGACATCGACGACATCGACGACGAAGGAATGGACGTCCACGAGGTGCGGGCGAGGCTTGACGATCGGGCATTGGAATGCTCGTTCACGAACGCGAATAATATCGCGAGGGGGGGGGGAATCGTCCAACGGGTGTCATGTGTTGATCATCCCACCGCCACCACCCGCGATGACTCGATTGCCGCTACCGCGACGCAACGACGACAACTGTTGCCGTGGCAGCATCAACGGCAACAGCAACGGCGGCGACAATACGAACCGAGAAGGCCCATCTCTCGATCATACTCGTCCTCCAACGTAGCCGACGAGGCCGCGTCGTATTCGTACCACAGTGTGGTCGGGACAGCGTCGTCGTCGACGACGACGACGACGAGCGGGCATATTACGACGTCCCCCCCCCACCCCCCCATTGCCGTGCCCGTCGTCCCCCCCCCGTTCCTTTCTCATGTGGAGGAGTGCACGATCAAGACGGCGCTCGCCTTCGTCATGGCCAGGTCGAGGATACGCAATAGGACGAATAAACACGAGGACGAATCGTCGACATCGGGGGCGTTGCGTGGTGGACGTGTCGGAGGTTCCCTACGACCCGGCGGTGGTACGTATGGATATGGTCGATCCATATTGACGAATGCGATTTACGGACGGGGCATGGTACGTGGCGCGTCCTCGACGTTCCCCGTGGCGCGACAGTCGAGGGGTGGCATCGTTCGTGCCGATGATGGTACGATGGACATTCGCGATGGCAGCGGTTTGCAACGTCCTTTCGTGGGATACGGCGACAAGTCCACCTCCCTTTTGGGGGGATTGTTATCCCCGCCGCCCGCGCGTCCTTTCTCGACAGTGATCAATAGCCATCCAGCGAATGATGATGACGATTATATCGACAAAACGAAGACCCTCCCGTTGGGACTTAAGATGAAACACATCCGGGATGTACTGAAGCTGGCCGTATCGTCCGTTTTGCCATTGTACATTGGAGCTCTCGAGGCGAATTGGTCCGATCTTCGTCATGTTCCCGGGGCAAAGTCTCCATCGCCCGAGAACGAAGATGACGATGCCACCACGTTGGAGCAAGACGATGACGTATCCTCATCCGCGAAGAAAAATGAAGCTCCTCGTGTTGATAGGGCGCCGTGCGCGGTGTACGATTTCGAGGCCGCGATCGAATCATCGGCCGTCGTGAACGGCGAATCATTTCCGTCTAAGCCGTCCACTGGGTCGAATCGCTATCATCAGGCTACATTGGACGGGCTATGCAAGCATATTATCATCAGATTGTCGTCGTTGATCCGAGACGAATCAATGCAGTCTGGTGATTGGAGAGTAATGACCGCCAACAGCGCTATGGAATCGATTCGCGATATTGGTTCGGGCAAATCCAGAGGAGAATGTACTTATGACAACAGTTTAGATTCGAACTGTGGGTGGTCAACTATGGTCACTGATAAGAGTCGAGAAAATGCCTCTACCACTATGCCTTGTGGCCAAAAAGGGAACAAACAGGGCGGCATTGATATCGTGCGCGATGCTATCGTGAAACTCATTTACAATGATCTCATCGGCGATGCTTACGGCCATGGATTGCAAAGCTCGCAGTCCCCTCTCGCGCGAGAATATGCAGCGCGTAGAATTGAAAAGGTAATGGCGGTATGCCACGTCTTCCATCGATTATTGTTCCATGATAAAAGTTGTTGCATCGGCACCGAGTGCATCGTGGTGATATGCTCTATCCTGAGCGATCTATACTTGAATAGGTATTGTAGCACAAGATTCAATCGTGGCGATACATGTGGAGGTTTGGACGTCGAGACCTGCAAGTCCAAGTTCGATAGTAAGTTGCTCCCCAACTCCATTGACACAGAGCTCAGTCAAAATCATCATAAGCAGAGAGAAAAGGGAAAGTACCAGGTAGTACCGTCCAGATGGGACGACTCCCATTCTAATGCAAACATCAATGCTAGGTATGAGCGATATCGTAAGTTGGATATCCCTGCCTGGCGGGACGGCAACAGTCTAAATCGCAAACACAGTCGCAAACACAGTCAATGCTGTAACGAAGTCGAAATCACAAACAAGATTGTACTGCCTCTCCCGAGGATTGGGGACGTTCTGGCTGTGAACTTACTTCGCCTATTAGAAGGCGCCGCGGCGATGAGGATACACCATCGACGGGAATATGTGTTGTCTTCTTCTCGTCTTGCATCTTGTCGTACAGAAGATGAATATTTGCTTGACAATGCTTCCTCCTCGGCGGCCACCGAAGTCTTGACCGAAATACGATCGACTGTAGAGCACGCCTTACTCCTTCCTCTTCGCGTTGAGGACGGTGCTAAATTTTATTGCAATGAGAAGATTTATTCTGCCAAAGATTTCAGATACACCGGAGGGGAGCAGTATGATATACATCTCCAACCTGGCGCAAAAATGATGCTGAGACTGCACCTATTTGACTTGATGGCTAAAATTGCACGGTATGAGCGGCTATAACATGATTTATTTTCATGGTGTTGAATGAGAGCATCATAGGTGATTTCCAATTCTCCTGATCAGAACCAATCTACACAGGTTTGATTGACAAGTACGCATCAGAAGAGGTTAGAAAGTTTCGCGCACAACTTTTACGCACATGCTACATACTTTACACAATAAGAAATTTCATTTTAGGTTTAGGCTCTGCCTATTGATTGTTTCTTCTTACAACCATGAAAGGTTTGCACACAATCAGCGCGAGTGTAAAATAATTCTGTCTTGTGGAAGGCCCTTTCCCTTCGTGTGGAACAGTGCGTGAAATTGATCCAGCACTCACTTCGTAGCATCCAAAGAACTTTCGGCGGCCCAGCTACCCCCGAACGGTGCCGCACTGGGATCCGCTCCGCCTTCTAGAGCGCGTTTTTTCCAACCCGGAACCTCCACCGTCTTTTCGTGTCCGTGTCCGTGTTCGTGCTCGTGGTGCTTGTGTTCGTGACTATTGTGCTCCGCATGCTCGTGCTCGTGCTGGCATTGAGGAAGAGGGGGTCAGCATGATACAATGAATTTATACAGCAGCTTGAATCCCTCCATCCTTAATGGTTTACTTACATCATGATTGCCATCACAGACGTGATTGCCACCGCAGTCCATGTGATCATGGTCCTCATGATCATGATCCTCGTGATCGTGCTCCTTGTGATGATGACCCTTGTGATCGTGCTTCTCGTGATCGTGCTCCTTGTGATCGTGGTCGCCATGTCCATGATCACTGGTGCACTTCTCATGTCCGTGATAATGAGCGTGCGGATCATCGTCGTCGGTTCTTTCCGCCCTGACTTTGTACTCCTTTAACTGATCACGTAGGCCAGCGATGTAAGCCTTCAAGACAGCTATTGGGGAGGAGTTGGGGGGGGGGGGGGGGGGGGGGGGGGGGGGGGGGGGGGGAGAGAGAATTGGTGAACGATGGGAGAGGACAAAGGACGTTCATCGGCGTGCCGATCAGTGCAACTTGATGCACCCATATACACGGCGCCGATCATACGGCTCACAGCAGGCCAACGTTTTAAGTGTGTATTATTTGTGCTCACCCTGATCCTTCATGGGCAGGCGTGAAATGACTTCCTTGACATTGTCTGGTACGGCGAAATCTGACATGATGGTCGAGTCAATAATAATTGGTTTCGACGCTCTTCTCTCAGTTCTCTCTCTATGCGGCTTCTGTGATCGGAGGGGCCGGCCGCGGCGGGCGCGTCGGTGCGCAGCCCAAATCGTCTCATGCTATTTTTCTGGTGATGGGGGGGAAGGGGGGGGAAGAAAAAGGGGGATTGCCCTAAAAATTAAGGATCTTTCGAGGAGAAAGAATCCTCGCGCTTCTCGATTTTTGAGAAATACATCTCCGAAAAGGAATCAACCCCGACTTTTTCTTCCCTCTCTCCCCAATTTTCATGCCCTGTTCCCACGAAACATGACAATGAAGAGTAATCTATTAATATCCGCCATCATCTCGTTTTCGCTGTTGTCATTGCCGTATCACTCTTCGGGAGAAGCTACTTCTGTGAGAGGTGGTGGTGGCGGCGGCTTGAGGCGAAACCCGAAAGCGCAGCTCGCTTCAAAAGGGAGAGTTCTACTAACCGATGATGAGATCAAATACTACAAATACGATGACGACGATGAATTAAATGCTGACGATAATTTTGAAGAATGGTTAGCAGAAGACGAGGGTAATCAAATCAAAAAATACATCCCTTCTAGCGTCAGCACTAAAGCTTCTGACACAGCATATATTGTCACGTCAAAGGTCCAAGCATGGGAATCGACCGCCGAATCGAAGGCATACGCCTGGAAATCCACCGCAAATTCTACTGCTTGGGAGTTTTACGAAGTTCCTCCCTCGCAATGGACGACGCGCCAATGGGAGTTATGCTTTGACCTCTTACTCGGCCTCTTTGCCGTGTGCTCTTTGTGTTTGCTGTGCTGTGTACACTGTTGCTGCATTCATGATGTTGATCCCGAGGCTAATATGCTGGCGGGTTCGCGGAAGCATTCAACTCGAACGGATGATGACGCCACCGTGGATATCAATATGGACTTGGGGGTGGACTATGAAGACTGTCAAAGGACAGAGTCGTTAGTGGACTATGTATCTGTCATGCGGGAGAGGGGCCGGGGGCTGGAGTCATGGGAGGAGGGATCTCAATCTCAGCCAAATGATGATGTTGATGAAAGTTGGAGCAAAAATATTAATAAAATGAGGAAGAAAGGGTGGGATGCATTGCTCGAGGCAAGGGGCAGACACAATTTCGTCGGGTATTATCAGAAATAAGAATATCAACTTAATCAGGATGTGTCTCCTCTCAATTATTATCACTGCATGATATTTAAATACAAATATTTTCAAAGCGTCAAATTTATTGGGAATCTATTGAAATGTGTAGGACATCTAAATGAGTATGTACATTATACACATTGTGATGATTTAAGCCATAACATACAACTTACCATTGTCATTCATAGGTCAAAAACAAAGTGTATGCTTTGATTACAGCTTCATCCATGAAACATTATTAGACCCTGTTCTTAGAGTGGGTTTGAATAAACTACCAGCATACAATCTATTTTTGCACGTATCTTTGTCATTCATCAAAGTATTGGAAATACATAGTATTGCTATGGTGACTGGGGGTTGTGGGGTAGACATGATTCTGATGGTAACACTGAGGTTGGATTGCAATTCTTATTGCAAGGGCACCTCAATTTGGTGCCAACTTAAAATCAATGACAAAAATGTAGCAGCATCCTCCATATGTTGTATGGTACATATGGGGTCATGCTCAAGTCCCTCAAAAAATCAACCATTTCAGATTTGAAAATTCAGGCTGCCCAGATCTCAATCTACATTTCACAAGATGGGCTGGTGCACTCCATCTTCCTGCTCAGATTAGCTAGCTGCCCTTCTTGCCAAAAACATAGGAGTGCACTCTTACAAAAGAACCCCCCTCGCTCAAGGTTGCATTTACAGGGAATTGCCCTCATCTGCACATGCTTTACTCCCTCCCTTGTGCCCCTGAGAATGTACTCCAGTGACAAGTGTGATTTATAATATCAGTTGTGTAGCCTGCCCAAATACTACACACACAAGCCACACAAATTTGTAATTGCATGACAATGAAGACACATAATGAAAGAGCCTACCGCCCTTCCTTCATGCATTGCAGAAGTGTAGATAGCACATTTTCTCCTCCCCCAATGCCCTGTCATGGGGGTGGAAAATCCCAGTCAACCCCCATGGTCCAGTGAGAAGCACAACAAGGACACCATCAAAGCCCTAATATTGCCCATTTTTATCCCTCCTGCACTGCCTCCTTGACAACAATATCTGCCCTCTCCCCATATCTTGCTATAGAGATGACACATTTTCCCTTTGCCACATGTTGTCATACATTTAGTTTGGTGTTCCTTTCATAACCATATATCAGCCCTGTGAACAAACCAACAATCATCCCCACCCAACTGCGGACAACTGTCACAATATAAATATTTTAAGGAGAACTTGTCTCTCTCCAATACAGTGCAATAAGTCAGATGTGCTGGCAAAATATTATGTAAATACAACAAGCGGTTCAGCATGATAAAGGGAAACAAACAACACCTACTACTACTGAAAATATGGCACACATGATGCATGATGAGCAGTTATGCATCTTATTTCAATCATTATATATCATCAAAATAATCAAAAGGATTGATCCCCTTGACTATGCATGGGAGCCCACAGTCAATATTGGAACCCCCATGTGGTCAACAAGGGGGGGGGGGCTTCTTGATTCAATCAGAGCACCAGTGACTCTGAGTTGATCAGAATCTTGAGGTACAACCATGACTTGAATTCCATATTGTTGACTGAAAACCCATTATACCCAACAAGTGATCCCATCATTTGAATTGTTGTCATCCTGGCTTCAATGCCTCTGTATTCCTCTATGAAAATTGAGCAAATGTAATTTGTATCCCACCTCATGTGAAGACCATCTAGATAATGACATTGTTGCACGTTGACTTTTTGATTGTTACATGGAGCTGAGAGAGTGTAATAATATCTTGCTCAAGATCTGTCTTGTTTTTTGCCACTTGTACACACTTGCATTTGGTTAGGTCATCCAACAAGAGTAGTGCAGACCAGCAATTCAACTGGTGGGATTGGTGTGGCCATGAGACATAATATACAAGTGTTTGCTTGAGAGTGTGCCCCATGTTGCTAAATGCAAGTTGCAAGTTGAAATGTCGTGTGTATGATGCAACTGTACGGAATCCTTAAACAATCTATTCAAAAGTAAACAGCATCAGATAGAATCTTATGTAAGAATCAAATGAATGGGATGGGAACCCTGTGGGACAGATTCCTGTGGGCTCCCTACTAAAAGAGGACAGCTGCAGGAAAGGGCATATGCTGGCATGTTCAGAAATGGAATTAGGTTCCTGGAACAGAATTCCCAGAACATGTATGTGGGGTCAAGAATTGCAGGACCAATAAATGGAATGCAATACTGCCTAACCTAGTATATGGTCCAGCTCATGATTTGCCAAAATTTAACATTCAATTCACTCATCTGATGTTAACTCTTAAGTTTGATTCAAATATGGCCTCTTTATACTCAATGGATGTCCAGTTTTCGCCCAGTTCAGGTTGACAGTATAATGGTAAGCCTATATGCTATTCCAGACAAAGCATTGACACAAAAAGTGCCCAAGCTGTGCCCAGGAGAAAGAGATGTGCCCCATGCGACCATGTCCAATACTGCTAGAATGCTGGTAGGGTGGAAGCAATGCAACTCACCCTCAAGCTACTAGCAGAGTGGTTCACAGAGGCAGGGACTTTATCAACTCTACTTGTGCACATTGTGGAATATACAAGAGGAAAAGGCATATTTCACAGCATGTCAGACATCTATATAGGGATTAACCATCAATACATTGAGATGGTGGTGCATCAGTATGAAATACAATGGAGAAGGTTTATTGAGGGTTTGGTAAGCATATGACTCTGTAAGATCCAGTTGACCTAAAAAGGTGCACCTACCCCCCTATGCCTATGCAATATGAACAATATGTATCTTCACAAATTTCTTAAAAATGGCCCATGGACAAAGGTTGTCCAGATGCATCCAAATCCAAGACAAAATCACAGGGTAGTGACAACAGAGCATAAGGAAAAATTGCAGTGTCAGGTAGAAATTTATGAAGAGATGGGCATTGACAGCATGCATGAGGAAGATCAGCACATATGCAAGGTGAATCTGGACAACCTGGAAAACTGGCTACTAGCTATCAAGGCCATAAGAGCACCCTCCATGCTACAAGAAAATCAATAACAGACAGTAAGCTTATGGCCCAAGTAAGATGTGTAAATATCATCCCTGCATAACCAGGGTCAATGTCAATGGGCTTACAACAGCCTCTACTCCCCAGTCAATAGTCTGGAAGGAGAGCGGCCCTCTCAAGTGATTCTGATGAACTCTGATGTTTTGAGAACCCTTGGCATATGAAGACTCCTACATAGGTATAAAAGGTCTAAAGCAAATAACTTTACCAAGTTTCTCTAGTTGTTCTGTTCTGAAGGTTCTCAAACACTTTCTCATTTATCCAATATCCAATATAGAGATGGATGCAGGAAGCAGTTAGTGGTGGTCTGCAACCTCAATCACCCTGATAGCATTTTATAGCCACACTGACCCCAGATTAGCAGAATCTGCTGCTGGACCAACTTTGCCAGTGTACAACAGTCTCTAAGAGTGCATCCACCTTGCCTTTTCACTGCTTATGTGCTTAAGCATTTTACATAGATCTATCTATCTATCTATATATATATATATATATATATATATACATGGGGAACAGTCAGCAGTGGTCATAGCTCAACAATATCATCATGGCATCATTCAATAGACACACTGACCCCAAATTATCCAAATCTGGGACCACTTTCCCAGTGTAACAATGTAAGGGTGCACCCATATGCCTTTTTACAGCAGAAGGAGGTGCTAAAACACTTTTCAAAAATCTCATATATATGTGGGAAGCAGTTAGATCATGACATCATTTCATAGCCACACACAATGTCCCAAAATTAAGAAAACATAGAACAATATTGCAAGTGTAACAGTGTGACTATATAACAGTGTAAGGGTGCACCCATATGCCTTTCCACAGCATATGAAGGAGCTTAATCTTTTTCCATAAATCCAACGTGGATGTGGGAAGCAGTCAGAAATAGTCCAGAGCCTCAGCAATATCACCATGCCATCATTTAAAGCAACCTTAACCCCAAATTATCCAAATCTAGGCCACTGTTCAAGCATAAAAAACATATAGCAGTGCACCCTTATGCCTTTCCACAGCATATGAAGGTGCTCAAACATCCCACATTATCTAAATCTGGGCCACTGTTCAAGCATAAACATGTAACAGTGCACCCTTATGCCTTTTCACAGCATATGAAGGTGCTCAAACAAATATTTAGGTCTCTATATATCATGGCGGCCGAGATGACTTGATATTGAGCACAAAAATAAGTAGAATTGCACCAAAAAACTCTTCTTTTTTAGCAATACAACACAAGGTAAGAAGAATTATTTTGCACGATGTTTCAAGAAATTAAGACTATCTTAGACTATTCCCTAGAACCCCATGATTTTGTGCTTGAATTTGCATAAAATCTAGAACCATGACAAAATGCTCACAAAGAAAGGGGGGGGCGCGGGCAATGTGGAACCTATCTATCTAAGCAGAAAGCTAGGTTTATTGAAAGATCTACACAGAGCTTTAATATTAAATAATCATACAAATGACCCCCCTCCTCCTGTTCCTCTTCTACCCCTTTAGTCATTGTTCACTGCTCGCATTCATCATCATTTGTCACCCTTTTTTGTCATCATTCGTTGCTCTCTTCTGTCGTTGTGTACTGTCCACTTCTGTCCACTCACACCTTCTTCTGCTGTCCATAGTCATTGTCCGCCACTTGCATTTGTCATCCTTTGTTGCTCTCCATCGTTGCCATTTGCCACTCTTGTGTTTGACAAAACATGTCAGTTGGCAAGGCAGCATAGGGGTTAGAGTACAACGGTTGGTAGGGGGATTCATCAACAATAAATGGTGCTTACCTTCTCCCCTGTCCAAACTGAGCATGCTCGGCATTGCATATGATGCAACGAGCAGGCTCACCACATTTGAATGGTTCCATGTGAGGCTTAGGCGGTGGCAGATGCCATGGCGGTTGATGCCCCTGCCTTGGCAAAAAATTACTCTTATTTTTCAAACCAATGAAAAAGTAAACTTTTCTATTTGTTTTGAGCAAACCGAGCACACCCATCATTGAAAATGATGAGACAAGCAGGCCTGAATTGGTAGAGCCAGTGCTGGAGAGGCATATGCAGTAGAAGAGGCCATGGCGGACACACTGCTGGCTGCATTGAAGTTATGATGATTTAATGGTTGGAAGTTAACATCGTTTGTTCTTGGATTTCCTCTAGCCAATGAGGAGTCTAATTTAGTTAATTTATATTACTTTGTTAAGTGTAATACTAATATTTTGAAAGAAGGATCATTGGCCCACCAAAAATAGGTTAAATAAAGAGGGTGGGGCAAATCTGCCCCTGGAAAAGGAGAATTTGGCATCTACATACATTAGGAATCCATATTAAAAATCACACTTATTCAGGAACTGGTACAAAGAGTTTCAGAAAGAGCTTTCTTTCCTGGCATGATTCTGGGGGTCATTTTTCTTGAATGGCACTCAGTATCAGTCAGTGGTGGTCATAGCCTCAACAATGTCATCATGATATCATCTCATAGCCACACTGGACCTCAAATTAGCAAATCTGGGACAACTTTGCCAGTGTAACAGTATAGCAGTGCACACATGTGCCTTTCCACAGCATACATAAAGGTGCTTGATCACTTATCATATATCCAACATGTATGTGGGAAGCAGTCAGCAGTGGTCTGCAGCCTCAAAAATATCACCATGCCATCATTTTTCATAGCAACCTTGACCCCAATTACGTAAATCTAAGTCAGGAATCAGGGTCATCTTTGTCAGCATAACAGAGTAAGGTAAACACCATATGCCTTTCCACAGCATATGAAAGTGCTCAAACACTTTTCACAGATCCTATATATATATATGTATATGAGGAGCAGTCTGTGGTTGTAGTAGTCATAGCCTCAAAAATGTCATCACGGCATCATATCATAGCAGTACTGACCCCAAATTTCCTAAATCTGGGATTAATTTGCCAGAGTACAATGTAGCACACCTTCATGTCCAATCACAGCATGGGAAGGTGCTCAAATAGTTTCATAAATCCAATATGGATGTCAGAAGCAGTCAATGGATGTTTACAGCCTCAACAATATCATCATGGCATCATTTCATAGCCACATTGACCCCACCAAATTACCAAAACAAAGGCCAATAGCCCTTGTTTAACAACAATGTCAGGGTATGCCCACATGCCTTTCCACAGAGCATATGAAGGTGCTCAAACACTTTCAATAATCCAATAGAGATACATGGATGTGAGAAGCAGTCATGAGTGGCCTGCAGCTTCAACAATATCAGAATGCCTTCAATTCATAGCTACCCTGACCCCACACACCCAAAGCTGAACCAACATATCCATTGCCAGTGAAATAGTCTCAGGGTGCACCCACATTAGAAGCAGTTAGTGGTGGTTTGTAGCCTTAAAAGTATTATCATGATATCATTTCATAGCCACACTGACCGCAAATCCTTCACCATCTGGGCCAATTTTGTCATTGTCCCCGGTGAAACAGTGTAAAGACACACTCTTAGCATATGAATGAGCTCAAAGACTTTCCATACTTCCAATATGGATGTGAGATGCAGTCAGCAGTGGTTTACAGCCTTAACAATATCATCATGGCATCATATAATTGCCACACAGACTGTAAATTACCAACATATTGGCCATGTAGCAGTTTAAGGGTGTGTTGAATAGATGTTGCCGGATGCTAAATGATGACATTGGATCATTAAATAGTCAATTAAAAGTGAGCTCATGCTACATTTGTTCTACCTACTGCCTCCCCACTCCTATGTTCTGTTGTCCTCTCACTCTGCTCAGAATTTTGAGAACTCCAAGTCATCTGTCCTTTGTGGGCAGTGTGGCGCATGCCAATGTGGAACAAAAACTCTTAAAACATAACATTTTAAGAGTTTTTAATGTGTCTCCAAACTGAGAACCACCCTCTACTTGTAGCCAATGTGACACAATTCAGAAAACATTTGTTAAACATTATCCACTTTGTTAGACTACCCAACAAGGTATCATATTGTTTTCTTTAGCCCCTTCCCATTTGATTGATATGTCATACCCCTATTGTTAAGAGGGGCCTTGACATCATTCGAGCCCTCTTTTAACAGTTTAACAGCTATTGGCGCTTGTGAGCACCAACTTTTTAACAATCTTCATTGGTGCATGTTACTTGCCAAATTTTTATCCATTCACAGAGTTAGATAGTAGCGTGTTAAACGTGCACTATCATCCTCTCACCAACTGTCACACGTGATATGTATGAAGGTCACTTCATTGGATAGAAATAAATTAATGATAATTTTTATTTATAATTTTGTTACTATATTTTTTCATCTGCAACCTCGACCAGCATCTTGAATGGGTCTCCCAGGCATTTTATTGTGTGGAACCATCAACTCCACGTTGCTAGAGGGGTGAGTGGCTTGACCCCCATGGTTGCAGTGTTTGTGACAGTTTTCATGTGTTGTGGCTGTTGTCGCATTGCCTCGAGTTCAGTGTGTGTAAAAAAAATAGTACAAAATAACCTTAGGGATAAAGTTAATGATGTTACTTTATGTTCCACATTGGCATGCACCACACCGGGCCCATATATGAGTCTTTGCCTGTTTGTCCAACACAGTCCTGCGGTGCTTGCATGGGCACATGCTTGTGATATTTTTTAGTCATCAAGTTGCACTCATACACAGGCATACTACTACATGCTGTCCCTGTCTCATAGCTCCCTCCTCATTGTTCTAAATGCCATTCTTTGCAATGGCTTCATCACCATGCCCCATGTTATCTTGGAATTTTATTAAATGGGACAGAAATCCTTACGGACTTATTTTGCTTTTCTCTTTTGTATGTAGGTATATTACCTAAATATTGCATAGAATCGGAAACAAATTTTGATTTTTCTTATTTCACAACAACTTTCCATGTCCCGGAAGCAAAATCTCTTGTTTACAAGTTATGATACCTGAAAATCAAGAAAATATTTAGTTTTCAATTCACTTTTCTTCCTTTTTCTTTTCTCGCATACTGTAGTCCATTGCACATAGCAGATAAAAATTTAATAACTTTGGCAATTCTTGTCTAATCGAATCAAATGGCTTCTTAGAAACCATTTGGGAAAATGCTTTGGCAATTCTTGTCTAATTGAATCAAATTGCTTCTTAGAAATCAATGAGGAAGATGCAGTCTTTTTCATATGAAAGCCCAAGTGAAATTGAAGAAATAAATTTGGAGTCTACATATAATATTAAACCTTATGTACGTAGATTTTTTTGGATCACTGAGACCAATGGCGGACTCTCATCAACCAACCGCCACTCCCACAGTAAAAACACACAACTCACAACAAAAAAACATAAAACATGACCACCATGCCCCCCCTAGCCCACTGCCTTCCATCGGCCGCAATTTTTAAGGTGAGTCTGATTGCCATACATCGTGCAATTGATCTCCATCATTGCATCACATGGATGGAATTTTTTGCTAACTAACTATTTCTTTATTTTATTGAGTATTTACTACAGGAGGCAGCACGGACTAAAGACAAGTTTTTAAAAGGTAATTCTGTGCGTTTTTGGTGTTGCCACATGGTAATAATGCGCACTAACCCAAGCTATCCGGTGATATTTTTTTGCCTATAAAAAATTAGTCTTCATCTAATTTAGCTTGGTTTTGGCTGGGGGGGGGGTCACCATGGTTCACATGAGTAAAAATAAATACTTATGAAAATAAAAAAAAACTGTTAAGTGTAGTGGAGTCGCACCATCTGCATTGGTTTGGATGGGTGCAAAGCATAATTATTTCTCACTTGAAAATTGTGAGAAACATTAAGCTTCGCACCATCCAAGACCAAAAAAATGTTTTTTTAGGCAGTGGCTGGTGAGGTCTGGCAACAGTGGGGGAGGACAGGGAGCAGGGCAGCGGCGGTTGTGCGGCTGTGTTATGTTTTTATGCTTTTATGATATGTATAAGGGGGGTGGGGGGTTAGGCTGTGATTTCTTTGGGGAATAGACAAATACGCAAATACGCAAATGATCGGTGGAAATTTTTTTGTTCGCGCCTGTTCTTTTGTGTATTCGTACCTGCAGATTTTGTTTTTGTTCATGAATAGTCTGGGAAACATTACAAAATGACCCCAAAATTTATCTGCGTATCCAGAATTTTTATTTGTGTGCAAATAATCCCTTCCGCGTGGAAGTTTTATTTGCGTGCAAATAAAGATCTCTGCATACGCAGATAATTTTTTTGTGTCGACGTGAAACATATTTGGTTGGGGGATCTTGCGCCATGAATCCACTCTCATCACAGCACAATCCCCCCTCATCTCTATTCGCAGCAGCCAGGGAAGATGTCTTCCCCCCTTTTGAGGATCCCTTGTCCACATTCAATTTTCTGTCAGATTTTCTACCCACCGTTGACTTCGGGGAAGGGTTTCGATTCGATCAGCCTATTAATTTTGATGATTTTGGCGAGGGCAATGGTGGTTTGCCATATTACTATGGCACATACGACAACAATTCCTGCTTGTTCTCTGTTGTGAGCAGTGTGTGCAGCCGCCGCCACCACCGCCGCCGTAGATGCAAGCAGCGCAGTACTAATTGCCAATACCAAAGGGAAAGCGTTTTGTTGTTGAGTTGGTATAGTAATTTCCTCCGGCCTGGTATGACGCACGATCTTACTCATGAGCTGTCAACCTCTGACCGGTTTGGGGAATTTCCATCATTGTTTCGAATGCCTCTTGTGAAAATAGAGGAATTGACGGATATCCTCATTTCCCGGGGATATATTAAAGTGCCCAGATTGCACAGGTTTTGGGAGGAGTTTTGTGAGCACTCAGAGCTGCTCATGATGTCGGCACTGTATCAATTGGGGAATGGTAACTCGTTTCATCAATTATGGTCAATGTGCCATATCAGCATATCTGAGATGCACTTGTTCTTCTTTGATTTTGTCAATGCGATGGTAGAAATGAA
>JALLPB010000459.1:0-15579 GCA_036939975.1 Cyclostephanos tholiformis | reverse complement strand
GTGAAAAATGTCTAGGTAGCAATAACTTTACCTAATTTCTTAAGTTGTAATGTAACGGGGAACGAACATCGCTCTGAAAATTTCGTTACACACATAAGAACAAAAGTGTAAGTATCGTATCATACGTACTTTACTTACCTATTATTTTAAGTAAGTACCATAACAATCACCACTCATGGACTGTCATCATCTTCGATCATTGTGACCATTAACCTTCACAACGCGGCACAGGAGGACGACGAAAGTTGGTATCATACTCAAGAATAGAGCAAGCAATTCATCCATCTCACGCTCCACGAAAGGAACCGACCATGAGCGGAAGCAGCAGCAGCAGCAGCGGCGGCGGCGGCGGCGGCAAGCCCGCGGGGGGAGGCAGCGGTAACGGCAACGGAAGTAAGAGCGCCTGGTCCCGTCCCCTCGGGGGACCGCCGCCGGGGATCGGGAGGAACGGGGGCGGGGGAGCGGGGGGGTGGGCGAACCGCGGCGTCAGCGCCGGAGCCGTTGGGGGCGTCGTGCCGCCGCCGTCCTCCTCGAACGGCCAGCGCGCCATGAACGCCGTCGCCGCCCGCAGCCCCATCACGCCCGACCGCGACGCTTCGTCTTCGTCGTCGACGTCGACGTCGACGTCGACGAGCATCATCCTGCGCGAGCGCTTCCTCCACCTCGTAATGACCATGGTAGGTCAGTCCGTGATACTCACCACCATGGACGGACGTATGATCGAGGGCACGTTGCACACGTTCACCCCCTTCGTTTCGTTGGCCGAGGAGATGAGGAACGTGTACGTGATCAAGGCCTGTCGGTTGGTCGGGGGCGGTGGAGGGGGAAAGGAAAAAGACGGCAAAGACCAAGACGAGGACGGCATCGTGACGTTCGAGGAGGGTAGCACCGTGATCATACCATCCCACAAGGTGTCCTCCTTGACGGTTAGGAGCATGAGGCTCGATGCCACGCCCGAGGTCGATAGGTCATCGGGATCGGGGGGTGCGGGCGACGACGGGTTCCGCACTGACTCGCAGATCTCGGGTGGCAGGGGCATCGAACGTGGCCTCGTCGAGGCTGGTAGCGCTTGGACGTCCGCGGGTGACGGCGGGGAGGGGGGGGGGGGGGGTCTGGGGGACTCACCGGCGACGACATCGACGACGTCGGTGGAAGCCGGACGGAAGGGCGCCGACGCCCTCAACTGGCGCGCAGCTGCGGCACGCGGGGGCGGGGTCAGGCCGTCCCCCGCCGTCGTCGGCGCGGGGGGAAACGGCCTCGGGGGAGGGGGGGGGGGAGGGGGTGGGGGGGGTGGACTCGACGGGTCCATCGGCGACTGGGATCAGTTCTCCGCGAACGAGAAGAAGTTCAATGTCAAGGCGTCGTTCGACGAGAACCTTTACACCACGAAATTGGACGTATCGAGCATCGATGCATCGCGACGCGCAGAGGCCGAGCGCATCGCTAGGGAAATCGAAAGCACGGCCAGCACGAACATGCACGTCGCCGAGGAGCGCAATCAGGCCATCGCGACGGATTACGATGAGGAGGACAGGTACTCCGGCGTATTGACGAAGGATCTCAAGGCAAGGGCCGTCGTCAGTTCTCCCGCTACCGCCCCAGCCGTCGTAAAGGATGATAAGAAGGCGGCGGTGGGTGGGGGGAGGGTGATGAATTACGCGGCGGCGGCGCAGGCCGCGGCGAAGAAGGGGACGGCGTGGAAGCCCGCCGCGACCGCTCCCGTCTCAGCGTCTGTCTCAGAAGTTTCCGAGGATGTCGAGAAGGCCGCGGTCGCCGTCGACAAGGCATCTTCTCCCCAGCCCGTTGCGTCGCAACCGACTAAGGTATCCTCGGAGGAGGAGAAGTCGATGCCCAAAGGCGATCACGAGAAAGATGCACCCGTCGAAAAGGGCAGCGCCACGAAGGACGACTCAGTGAAGGACGAGAAGAAGGTCGCCACTACCTCCAAACTCAAGCTCAATCCTAATGCTAAAGCATTCACGTTCAATCCCACCGCCAAAACCTTTACGCCGTCATTCGCCTCTCCTTCCCCCCCTCCTTCGATCACCTTGATGCAACAGCCTATGGACGCCGCACAGACGATGCCACCGCATCTTCCCATGGATTATCCCAGTGGTCCTCACATGATGGGAAATATGGGGCCGGGGGTTCCTCAATTCGTACACATGCACGGTAAGAAATTCCTCGTTCTTACACCTATTCTAATGCCCCATTTGCTTCGTTTAGGACCAGTCCATATTCTTGAAGTATTTGTTGTGTTCCGTAAATTCAGATTAATCACTTGTCTTATTGGTTTTATTCTCAAAATTATCCTTAGGCATGATGCCACAAATGCGGCAACAATATCCAACGCCATACGGGCAACAGCCCATGCCGCCGGTGCCCCCGCAACCCCAGGGTGGGCCACCTCAGGCAGGACACGAGGACAGCACGTCGGTCAACACAGGGGAGGCGTCAGAAACCGCCCCCCCTCAGCAGCAGCAGCAGCAGCAACAACAGTACCAACAGCAACAGCAGCACCAACAATACATGCACCAGATGGGAGCCTACGGCGTCGTCCCCCCAGGGGGCTACCCCGGCTATCACTACGGTCAGATGCAGGCACAGGGTCGCGTTGGTCCTCCTCCACCCGGCGCCGGTGGTTACCAAGTTCCGCCGCCTGGAAATCTCCATCACACACCAATGCAGGTTCTGCCAGGGACGCCTTATGGGCCACAAAGGATGTACGCCCCTCCTTACCAACCGCACATGATGAATCCGCAGCATATGGGGATGCCGTCCCTTGGAGCAGCCGCCGCGGCGAGCCTGATGCGTAGTGGTCCTCCGCCATATTACGGCGGGGCTGGGCCGGGAATGGGTTATGGCGCTGGATATTTGCAGCATAGTGGTGGCGGAAATTCAGACCAGGATCCATATCGGGAAAGGAATAGCAACATGCAGGGCGGCGGTCGAGGGAACGGTACAGCAGGGCGCGGCCGACACAATAAGACCAATCGCAAATTCCCTGGAGGACGTGGTTTTCAGCACCAAAATAGTCAAAATAGTCTAGACAGTAAAAACCGGCATGCAAATGACGCCAGTCCAAATGGAGATGGGGGCGATGCTGGGAGCGATGCTGCCAGGGGTGGCGGTAATACGGAGCAAAGTGCTCCGAGTGTTTCCACGGGGGCTCAATCAGAAGGGGGGGCGCCAAAGGAGATGGGAGAGTGAACACGTGGAAAGCCGAAGTCAGCCTGGTTTGAAGGACCTCCTAAGTCTTTTGGAGACTAAGGTATATTTCGCATCAAGCGGACGCCCGCTGGGGGGAATAATTTCCCCCCATCAGCAGTCTTAAGTACTTAATGATTTGACATGCGACATTGCAGCTTTTAAAATGCCAGTGTGATCCTTTTCTTCACCACTTGCGCACCTTGTTACCACACAGTGTGGGTGACATCAAGCTCCCAAGTCTTAGTACACTTTGATGGGACACAACTTTGGTCTGTATGTAGCCTATTTTATCTACGCGTCAAGTTCTACCAGAGGAACACGGGAGCGCCTGTAATTGCCCCGACCTCGAAATGTAGGCAGCCTCCGATCACGATGTAGTTGCCTCCTTCTGCTCCTCCAATCCCTTATCTCACCTAAAGGAGTATGATGTCGCTGATCCGGATCTTCGACCGTGTTGTCAAGATGTCTTTCTTCTCTAGACTCCGTCACTGAATCCACTTCTGAGAGAGACAGTGTTGATAGGTGCCGAAGGTCAGTTACATCCACTCCTGTGAGAGCGGCATCGGTCATCTCGATTCCACCTGCACTGTCGTTACCGAGGAAGCGAATAAATGCTGTGTGATTTGATAGACGAGATCGAAGTGTCCTTAATTGCAGCATCGATCTATCGTCAACAAGCTCCCTAAGAGAATACCGACATGATGGGCAGGATGGATTTCTGGCGAGCCATGCATCCAGGCATGAAATATGGAGACAATGATTGCATGGGAGCATCCTAAGTTCGTCCCCATCCGCGTAGTCCACGAGGCAAATGGGACAACACTGCTCGCTCTCATCGGTCGCATCATTCTCGCTGTAGATTTTTCTTGGAATGGTATCTATTATCTCGGGATGGAGTCCATGTCCTCGACGAGTCGGCACTTCATCGCCGGTAAAATCCTGGGCAGCCATTGTCATCCCCACTTCTCTATCATCGTTAGCTTGTGCAAGGAGCTCTTGATATCTTTGCGTGAGACCCAGAAAAAGAGTCAGGGATATGCTCATGAACATCAACATGATAACCATAGTGTGCAAAGCCGTTATGGTTCGTTCATAATCATCGAAGATAGCGTCCTCTTCGGCCATAGCCAAGTTGACGGCAGATCCTTTTCCGGCAATGTTTATCATCCACACTCCGTCAATCTGGTTTGTGGTTTCAAAGTTCCCACCCCACACCGTAAGCACTCCCTCACTCGACAGGACTGCAGAGTGTTGATATCGAGTGGATATCGTGTCAGTAACTTTGGGCACGACGGGAGCGTTAGCTTTGAGCCATGGCGTTGGAGCGTATTCGTCGACCAAGTCGTCTGTCTCAGTCGGGCGCGAAACAACATCGGAGTTCGTTTTCGACGGTGGCGGATACGAGACCAGCAAATCATCGAAGACGTATGCGAGTTCCTGTACGACGGGGGAAAAGGTTAGGTATTCGACTTGACGTTTGGACGGAGCAAAGACGCGACGTGCAGGTTTGTAATCACCTCTCCGGAAATCACATCCACGCCAGTTGTATAACCCCCGAAGGCGGCAACTACCGGGCCCTCCAGTGAAGTGCAATTATCGATTATTTTCCCATCGTCATCGACGTTCCACCCGACCAAGGTGTGATAGGACCTAACCAACAACGGATACACCCAACGCCTCTTCCATCGACGAGTGTTCAGGTCGAGAATCCACATGTCGTCCAATGTCTCCCACTCGGAACTACCGTCCCAGTTGTTCAGATGTTCGCTTAAACCCATCCCACCGTGGACTACGAGGTCATTTCCCACCACTGTCGCCGCGTGGGCAGTTCTCGGGCGAGGGTACGGAGAGGAATCTTCGACGCCGAGATCGGACCACCCACCACCGTCTTGCCCGATACTTGGAAAATCGTCCTCGGCCATTATGCTGTACGACGCATCGATTTTTTTTTCGGCGTGCGCGCCAACGGCGGGAAAATCTATACCCTATGAAATAGATGTATGAATCGTCGCGGTAAAAAATGTTATGCATGCACCCTTTGGATATAATATATATAAATAGATATTGAAATGAAAGGTTCCATTATGACATCGAAAACTCACCCAACCGGTGGGGCCGTTCGTTATCATCTCCCAGCAGTTCAATGAATAATCGTAGGCCCACACGTCCCCGAGGGGCATCTCGACGATCTTGTGCATAAGCATAGTCTGCGACGAAGACGACGATAACGATGACGGAGCGCGGGACGTTTCGCCATCTCCCTTGACGAACTTCGACGGATGATGACCATTCCCGCCCCCGTAACCGAGGTTCGTTATTTGGAGCCCACCGTACATGACGAGCCTGTCGTGTCGCCGACCCCCCTCACTCCCCCCCCCCGATGACGACCACGTCCCGCCCTGCATTTCGCCCCTGTTTACGTACGATAGAAGGACATCCGCGGCCGAGATGGCCGGTGGGTAATCCCCCCTCCTAACCCGGGGTACGATACGCTGCCAACCGGTGACCTTCCCCGCCGTCGTGGTCGTCATTCCTTCCCCCCCCATCCCCCCGCCGCCGCCCTCCTCGGCGTGTCTCGAATCGAACATTTCCGCCAAATCCAGCCGATACACGTACGGCACGTCCTCGAGTCGGAACGTCTCCCCCCTACCCCGTCGATGATATTTACCGTTACCACCACCCCCGCTCCCGAACGACGATTCCAACTCCCCGTCGTATATTAACCCGCCGAAGACGTACAATTTGCCATCGTGTACGCCGGAGAGGTGACCCATCCGTCCGGGGGGGGGACACGGAGCGGCATACGTCCACGGATCGTCGTCCTCCTCGTCATCATCCGAGTCGCTCGCACCGTCGACGTCGACGAACCTCGCCTCGCGGTACAGCCCATCGCGCGCCTCCTCGGACGAGTCATCGACTAGACAACGCGCATCATCGACCATCCTCGATGACGGTTCGGGGGGCGACAGGTCGATCCACTCCCCCCCCAACGTCCGTTCCGCCCTCGTTATGGGGAATGCATATACCGGGAACGTCCTCCAATCGCGATACGTGTACCCCCCCGATATTATCATGTACTCCCCATCCCCCCCCCCGTTACCTTCGATCGTCGCATCCCCCTCCTCCTCCGAGTCGTCTTCGTCGTCGTCGTCGTCGTCTCCGCCGCTCCTCGCATCGCCATTGGTCGAATTATCGTCGGCGTGATGCTGGCGATGGTACTCCCCATCGGCACGACGGTGACGACGCGCGTCATATATCACCGAGGACGACGCGCGTCGACTCCCGGGGACGTAATTGAAGCTATTCAATCCGTATTCCTCCCGTATTTTCACCCACCAGGGATATTTCGACAGGGGCAGTACTAGGATGTCATCGTCGTACCCCCCTCCCCCATCATCGACCTCCTCATAAGTGGTGTAGTGGTCGTGCGTCGCATTGAAGGTCGAAGCATTCGAGGTCGTCATATTATTATTCGTCACGTCGGTCGACGACGATGCCGCGATGACGACGGCGCATGCCGCCAGTCCGCGCAGTATTATCCTCCACGACGATGGCATCTCGCACCCTAATATTCTTACGAAATTCTGTACTATTTTTTACACCCCCTTGTTTAGATAGAACGAACGACGGGGTTCGATGGAAATGGAACGGGCTGTAGCGGTCGTGTTATTATGGTTTTTTAGAGAGAGAGGAAAGAGAGGACGAATGTGAACGTGAGAAAGTATAAATTAATAAGGTCCAATAAATAATTTTCTGTCCGAGTTTGTCATAATATATTCGTACATAGTGTGTAAATACAGGAGAGAAAAGAGCTAAAAAAATTGTGAGAAAGGAAGTATTTACAATATTATATCTACTATATATAATATGGTAAAGTACGATAGTACGTACTCTCTTATTTACGATGACACGTCGCGATGAGTTTTTAGGGATGCCCCCGACGAGAGGACAAAGGAAATGACCATAATATTCTCTCATCCATCGGGATCCTCGTTTTCCTCCTTCCGTCGTCTCCTACGCTTGTTACGATCCCTATTCCTCGCCTTCTTCGCGACCGCCACTTTTGCCTTCTGAACTACGATGCTGCCATCGCCGTTCAGGTGTGCGTCGACCTTCAGAAGCAGTCGTCTCCTGGCGATCTTACGATTCATCTGGAGGGATCGCGTGTCCTGACACTCCACCCTGATACGAGTGGGGAGATGGGTGAGTATGACCCTGTTCGAGGTCTTGTTCACCTTCTGCCCTCCCGCTCCGGATCCCTTCACGAACTTCTCGTCGATGTCGTCCTCATTGAGCTCCGGGGGGGTCATCATCATCTTGGGCATTCCTACGGACCTTCCGGATGCAATTCTACCACCTTTCCTCCCTCCCGATGATCTCTCCACGATCGATTCGACCTCGTTCAATATCATCTCCCTCAGGTACTCGTCCGGCAAAAGCGCCACGAGATCCGAGAAAAGATGCATAAAATCGACGATGTCCGTCGAGATGTCGTCATGGTTCGCCTCCCCCCTCCCTTCTTCCTCCTCGTTGTCGTCATTGTTACCGTCGCCGTCGTCGTCATCGTCGTCATCCCCATCCTCCTCGACGACAGACGTCTCCTGCCTCCTCGCCTCGCGATATAGACCCACCACTTTCCTCACGTAGTCTCGAACTTTATCCCTAACGTCCACCGCGCCAACTCCACCCCGTTTGACGCGTAGCAAACGGGACGACGCGTCTTTTAGGACTGCCATTCCCCCCTCGCCCAAGATGACGCGCAATTCGTCCATCACCTCGATCTGTCGTCTTCGATTCCTCTCGTCGCGTTCCTCCCTCTCCCTCTTCCATTCATCGTAAGTATCGACGACAACGTCGATCGTCAATCCGTTACCGTTCATCGATCCGAAGACGCAATCCAATCTCGTTTTCTTGTCCCAAACGAGTCGATCTAGGTACTTGACGCCCTCGATGCGGTGTTCCGGCAAAGCGAATACGAAGCTCGTTTCCTTCCCCGAGATCGAATCGTTCGGCGCGTCGAACGGCGTCTCGACCAATTCGTCAATCACGCGATCGTAATGCAATACCGAGAAGGAGGAGGATGGCAGTCCGACGTCCCATCGTATCCGTCGCAGCACCTCCCTCGCCGGGATAAGGCCGCCGCCGCCGCCCTTCTCCTCCTCGTCGTCGTCGTCGGACGTCGATTCGCGACGACGTCGGTCGTGTACCCGCCCCCCCCCGCCGAAAAGTCGTGCGTAAGCCGCGCCGTTCACGTCCGATAGCTTCGCGAGGCGGGACTCGACGCCGTGCATGCCCCTACCGAGGAGGGAGGCGAGTCGCACGATCGGCAGATGCCTGTTCTCGTGCAGGAGGGAGTCGTCCTCGATAGTCCATTCGCTATATATCCTCTCCATCTCCAGGAACTTTGACGTCGATCCGTCGTGGTCGTGGTCGTCTCGGCCCGAATGACGATCGCTCGAGGCGAGACGGTGGACGGCGAATCGCGGCCGACGTCGTGCGTTCCATCCCGGGGACGCAATCGTCATCATTGTTGTCGTCGTCGACGACGGGGGAGAGGTAGGGACGGAACGACGGGAGGAAAAGGAGGATGATAAGGAGGGGGTGGAATTATGATAATTCCGCGATCTCGTCATCATCGGGGGAGAGGACGCGAACGACGATGCAACTACTTTGATGTCACGGCGCGCCGCCGCCCCCCCGCCCGGTGGGATCCTTCCAGGGATGACGAAGACGACATACAACAGCAACGACGTCGACGACGGGGGGGAGGCAGTGGCGACGGACAGGCACATCGCGTTGACGATGGCCGCGGCGATGCGCGCCATCGTGTCGACCCCCTCCCTTAAATCCTCGTTCGCTCGTCGAGGAGGGGAGAAAATAAATAAAGTCGAATCGGAGGCCTGCCCCGTATGAGTTCCTTAGTAGGATATTTTTTCGATTATTGCAATTGGGCTTAGGCACTACGTACCATACACTAAATATCTACTCTTTGAAATGCACAAATAATAAATAATAGTAATAAAATAATATGAAGTGAAAATGTATCAAATCGCAACAGTAATCCGGGCCTGCCCCGTACGATATGAGTTCCTCAGTAGAATTTTTTTTCGATTAGGTACTATCATTGCGGGGCGTCGGCACTACGTACCGTACTAAATACTACTAAGGCACGTATGATCATTTTTTTTGCAACGCACAAAAATGAAGTGAAAATGTATCATAATAATATTGCTACAGTAATCCCGATTGGAAGTCATGGTGATCCCTCATCTGGTCAACTGAATCTGATGTTCGTCTCAAGTAGTCGGGTACAAAATCACTCTGCTGTTTTGGCAAACCAACTCGACTATTTGATAATAAATTTGGCACCAACGGAGCAACGGCAGAGGATATGGACGACCCTGCATCGCTGAATGAATAATACTTACCCTTGGATTGAAAACGTTGGGAGGAGAAGATCGAGGAAGCGGATCTATGATTTGTGTCCTCGGGAGCATTACCACCATATCCTTGTGGGTGTGCCACTGACGTAGATGTACCATTCAAATCTTCCACTGCTTTTGTGAGTATTGTGCGTTGCTTCGGCGTTAAGGAGTCATTCCGAAAACTCAGAGTCAACGGCCTGCCTCTTGCCTGAATGGATTTACGTATGCTCTCAAATGTCCATTGCCCAACCTCAACGGGTATCCCGTCAAATGCAACAACGCGAGCTGCGCAAGTATCAAAATGGGCGTTCGGTTATATAATTCTGTGCCTGGCAACAATCTCAACAATTTGTTACGCACATCTTTACTTACCACCTAACTGCGGGCGAGAGTTTCCAGTTGAGTCATCAAAGCCGATAAACCCGCAAACAAGAACAGCGTCTGCAGGAGTAGCCGGAAAGCATTCCATTGATAGCGCATCTTGGCGATTTCGATATTGGGAATGCTGGGAAATAGAAGCAATCCGTCCAAGCTCAGCGGTAGTTTGCTTCGTGTCGACATTTGGTCCGTGATCGGCAGTCATGGCCTCCGTCAACAAGCCAGTTGATTTGGACTCGTTTGGAACCTTTTGAAACTGCAATCCTATTTTGTTGCTGTAAAATGTTATGTGATAAATGTTTCCATCATCCCCTAAAGTGGAATTATGCCTGTGCTGGCCAGAAGTCTCCCCGGCATCTCTCAAGGGACATTCAAGCTTGGTAGTCGCACGGCCATTGTCTGTGACTCTAGACCGCGAGGATTCTGATATAGATGATGCTACACTAACAGGTGGGGCACAATTGGATGTATTTTCTTCTATTGTCGCGGCACAATATTTTTTGGATGAATCAAGTTGTTGTGTAGTGTCAGTAAATCTATAGATCAAGTTTTGATTGACATGTTCTCCAGTTGGTGACGTTTCTTCGTATTGAAAAATACCGCCAGACAACATTGGTCCATGTGTCGACTCTGTAACATAATCCCTATTGGTACGATTGATCACACTAAATGGATCTGCATTTTTGCTTGATACGAATGGAGTTGTTGTTTTGGTGTCATCAAGATCCGAAGGAACTTCTGATTCGTCATCATTTTCATCAAGTAATGATCCCAGTTTTACATTGATATCATGCTGTGATGCTTCATTCCTAATCCTCATCGCAGGATGACGACAGGAATCCACCGAGGCATTATGAGATGCATGGCGTGTTGACTGCCGAACAGGTGACCTGTCATGGCTAGAATTACTTGCCTGTGCACTACTTGCCTTCTCGCTATTATCCAGGTCATCCAATACTTCCATCGGATCAATGCCATTAAGAGTGAGAAATTGATCACTTAACCTCAAACCAGACATGACATGCTCTTCCAGCTCGATGACCAAGCGCCGTTCTTCCTCGTTCATTTTTCTGCTCGGCTGCGCAAATGATGATGTTTCTGAGGCACCACCTCTGCAGCCGCCTTGGCTGTCGTTTGAACCCAAATGCTGTTTCTGGTCATATTGCGCTTGCAAAGCCTCTTGTTTCTCCATACTCTCTTTTGCAGCAGCTTGTAATGACCGGACTTCGGTCACAAGAATTTTCCTTTCCTTTCGAATTTTCTTCAGTTCAATTTTCAATGCACAATTGTCTTCCCAAACTTTGGCTAATTCCACCTCTGCCTTAGTTGCCCGAGATTCAACGTCTTTGGCCTGTCTTTCTAGTTCTACGATGCGTTTTTTTGCCTCTTCTTCTCTTTTTGTGGCAAGCTTGAAATCATTATGAATTTTGTGAAATGTCGTAGCAATGTCACTGAAATTTGTTTTATTTAAATCAATCCCTCTGACAGCTTCCGCCAAAAAATCTGAAGAAGCGCCAGCAACCTTGCCATTAGAGGCCAACATTCGGATAGCCTCATTCAAATTAGTAAATTTCTCTTCCCAGGTTTTGGACTCCGAAATCGCTGCATTTCGTAGCCTTTCAGCTTCGTCGGCTCTCATTGCCTCCTCACATGCTGACTTTTCCCATCGATTGCTGATTGACTTCATTTCTATCAAGTTTGTTTTCAAAGAATTGATTTCGTTCCTTGCCGTCGATAGCCTCTCGTACTTCAACTTTGACATCCACTCCCGTCCTATTTCTTCTGTCCTAGCCTCCAGCACGATGCTTTGCTTCTGGAAACGTCGCTTCTTGGAGGATTGTGAGGACTTGGATGCAGTGTCGGAGTTATTATCATCCATGACACTTTCAGCTCCATCCTCTGCCTCTTCGTCGAAAATCAATTCAAACCGAAACGTTCCATCGGGGAACGAACCTATCTCTCGCACCTCACATCCCGCCGTTCCTCCGTTCTCATCACACTGCACCATATCCAGATCAATGCATCCACGTGGCTCCGTATCATTGGGACTCATGAAATAGTAAAGGTGAGTCGATGGCTTCAGAACGAAGAAGCGTCTTTTGAATGTCGGAATGTTCTTTCCCAGTTTGCGCAGATAGCCTGAAAGCGGTGCAGACCTCGCAAACGTGAGCGCCGAGCTCTCATTATTTTTATCCGAATAATCTCCAGGTGTTGGCTGTTGATTCAATGATTCCCTTGCTGAAGTATATGGAGTTTTGACGCCGGGAGTCGAAGCCGTGGAGAATATATTGCTTAGGGGTGTCCCCGACGTCCATCGTTTCCTCGGTAAACTTTTTCTCGTATCATCCTCAGCCATTTTTGACCCCGGAGTTGTTATCATGGAGAAATCAAGGGCCGATTCCGTCAAAGGATAAGGCAAAATTGGTGACTGTCGTTGATCAGCGCCAATGCCTCCTAGAACCAACACCTGAGTCGATCTACATGGGGTTACTTTGGTATCCTCGGCAAAACGGATCCTAGACTGTTGATCGGCCTGTCTATTCGTTATCTGCGGCGTTGCAAGCTCAGGAGAGTTCATTTGTGGAGGAAATTCGCCAAATCTATCCACGTCGTTGTTTGGCGCACCCTTCCAACGGCGATGCCCTTCGCTGGAGTGGAATGGCGTTGAATGCTGCATTACATGTATTTCCGTTGCGGTTCGATATCATGCCACGGATGGTCAGTGTCGATTTCGGCTGCAGTAACAACAAAGCGATAGCGAGGTTAAGAAGCAGGGTGTCGCTACCGCGGATCACCAGACATCGTAAGAATCATACCATATCATACACTTTCATTCTCTCTGCACTCTCTGTTCCCCCCCCCACTACGGTTACGAGGTGCCGTCCAGGGAGAAATGTTGTGTTTGCGTAGGAATTCAATACAATCGTATGTAACGCGTATTTTAACTACTTGAAAATTTTGGGGTGTAAAGTTTCGGCCAAAACCACGTCGAATTCATGAGTTTTCTGTGGGGGAATTGTTACCATACAATTTTGATTACAATTGAACTTCGTTTTCAGTTAGTGCTATTATATTATTTCACTGTTCAATACAAGTTCTAGAGAGTCAAATAAAAGACAATTATCACGTAGATGGTATTCTAACACTTGCTAATCATAATATTCTACGCTAAACAATGGCATAAGACAAACAATGGCCCCAAACATTATTTGATGCTTAAAAATATTATGCCGGTAGGGGGCATTTAATATCTCCCAATTTTTGAACCGTTCCTTCACCATTTCCTGTCGACTCCTCACCCTTGCTGACATTGCCTTCATGGACGGATCCGGATCTGCCAGCAAACCACCGGGACATTTCACTAGCCCTGGCGCTCCCGCGGTAGCCCCAATCCATTTTACACCGCCCATATTCCTCCAAATTCTTTGCCAATGCATTCTTAAAAATCATTTCGTCATTCCAATCCCTGGGCTCATATGGCCCATTCCACCAGCAAATATTCCCCAAACCACAAACCTACCTCTCAAACAATTATACACAACAATCAACTTACCAGAATTTTATCCAACTCAAAAATTGAATCAATATATGACCACGTGTACTTGTGGATCGTCTTCGGGTTACTCCCCCCCAACAATCTCGACAACGCTTTATTGTTTGGTGGTGGGTAAGTTTGCATAAATGCGAGCGCCCACAAATAGTGAAGGGGGGAGGAAATTGTGGCCATCCATCAACTGCCATGCCTCAACTGCAACCTCTGCTGATACTCAAAAAATCCATGGAAATGCAAGTCTTCAGGTGAGCCAGGAAGCAATTTCCCAAGCCAATGGGCCTCTTGACCCATCATGCACTGTCCGATGACATATGCATCCTCAACAGTCACCTGTTTTGCAGTTGCAAATACATATCCAGATAACATGTGCCATAAGAGTTTGTACGATAAAAAAGAATCTATTGTTCAACATTTACTCACCATTTTTATGCACAGCTGATGTGTGAAGAGCAATGGAACATGACGATGTTAGTGGGAGCAGTGGTGGTTGGTGGTTGACGATGGTCTATTTGCTGTCATCACCAATGGCAGATAGAGGCACCAGGAGGCGGATAGACATGTGGGGTCATTGGACAGATTTGTGTGTGCAGTGGCAGCTGCTGGTGGATGCTGGGGGTGGTGGCTGAGCATATTGTGCCACTTGGAGGGTGGAGGAGATGTTTTGTGGTAGTTTTGGTTTTGTGTGAAGTGTGGTACTATCATACCATAATGGCCTAAGTTGTGGTATTGCGTACTGCTTACTTCTCTCTTAGTACAACTTCTTATCTCTTTTTTGGCAACATAAGTGTATGTAGTATCATACAATTCCTACCACAATACGGTACATATTGTACGTGGGTTCAAGATTTATTCGAGAACTGGTATATCGTGTCTATGGGTTCAAGAAAATGGCTAGGTATGATACTACTATACACTCATGCTTTATCACATTGCTGAGAAGGCAAACTCTGATTGCAGATGCTTTCTGACCTGGTGAGAAAGAATGTATGATATCTTTCTCCTTGTCATACCAGAATAGAACTATTCCTATGTCTAGTTCTTCTCACCATCTATTTTCTCAAGCCATTCTCACATTTCAGAAAGATTTTTTTGTATATGTAGTAGTACTGGCTGTGCAGTTGGCGCAATTTTTTTCAACAAGAAAGGAGGAGTGGTGATCAGCAAGGTTTGATGAATCAACAAGTTTTTAATGAACCAACAAGTTTTTGCCAAAATATATATGCATTCCTACATTGTCTCTACAGCAAACTGTTGATTCGATGAGTTTTTGATGAATTGATGAGTTTTTGATGACTCAACAGTTTTTGATGAATCAATGATTCTACAGTATTCAACTAGAATTCCTACATGAAATATATTTCTCGTAAAATGAAAGGTTATCCTCTAAATCTTTTCTTTAAATAAAGTTACTCAAGCAATTTTGACAGGTCTATGACTGCCCATGATGAGGTGTGACATGATTGTGACTCACAGGTCCGAAGTGGCAAATCACTCACAACATATCCTTGAAATAGCCCACAAAATGTCCCGCTGGTCTGACAAGCAAGACAACCTTCTCCGCAACCTTGTCAAAAAGAATCTGATCAACTACACCAATCTTGAGCTGAACTACTTATTCAAGGTGACCCAAGAGCACTTTCTGACCTTCCTTGGAACAGGTGCATCATCCCGTTCTGCTGCCATCCAGTGCCTTTGCAAAAAATTCAAGCTACTAAGTGAGGAATTTGCGATAAATGGGGGAAGGCTGTCAGGTGAGTTAAGTGTTAGGGTTTAGGGTTTTTATCTCCATCATTACACATGTGCTTCTTACACCCATCTCTTTTATTTAGATGAGACACGGGTCACAATGATCTATTTTAAGAAGAAGAAGAAGAAGAAGAAGACAAGAAAATGGCAAACAAGAAGGATGCCTCCTCACCTGCACCTCGCACACCCAGGAAGACCCCCCCAAAAAAGGAAACACCCATTGCAAGCATCAAGAAAGACATGAAATCCATGTCAGTGTCATCCTCC
>JALLPB010000458.1:0-15605 GCA_036939975.1 Cyclostephanos tholiformis | reverse complement strand
TCCAGGAGTTCTACAGCAGAGCCACGTAGGAGTCCAGTAAATCTGGATTAACGAGGTTTCCCCCCAAATTTTGAGGTTAAGCCTCTAGTGGGAATTTAGGGGGCTGGCCCCCTTTCCCTTGGGCTCACTAACTTCTTATACGTTACTTCCACATACACACAGAAGAGAGACATAAAACAAAGACAAACATCGCCTGCCCCCCGGGGTGGTCAACGTCAACGGGCATCATCAACTCACATCATAATGAGCTCGGCCCTCCTCCTCCTCCGACGTACCGCCTCCCAACGCCTGCGCGGTCGGAACAATGCCATCGTCGTCTCCCGCCTCGCCCCCCCCTTTGCGGTCGTCGTCGGCGGCGGCGTCCCATCCGGTAGTAGTTGTGGAAACGACTGTGGGGCGATGTCGTTCGCGACGACGGCCACCACCATCATCCCCCCGACGATGCCGGAAACGGTAATGTCCGGCGAGGACAAGACGATCAATCGCTTCACGAGGTCGGAGAGCATCGTGAGTTTTTTTTTGAACAACAAAAGTGCGTCCAGGGGGGGGGGGGCGGAGGGAAGGACGTCGATGGATGCTTCATCGCATATCGTCGTAATNGGTCTATGACTAGGATCTTTAGTTGGTTTAGTTGTTGGATTGAATGATGAATTGACTTAGTTAAGTTAAAAAAGTGAGATCTAACTTTGAGAGTGCTCAGAGATTTAAATAAATAAAACTTGTAATCGCGCATAGGATACTGATGGCAATGACAAAGTAACCACAACAATTGACGCCATATATCAGATGAAGACAATCTAACTGCAAAAGGGACAAGCAGTGCCACCAAGGTGCCCGATGCACATTGCGTTGGAATGAATGTGGCCAACCTCCGGCTCAGCATTAAAGTGTGGGAATGGCTGCATCTATTGCATAAATTTCACAGCTACCAATGGCCTTGGGGGCACATGCCAAGGAACTGTGTGGGTTGTTGGAGTTCCTTGTGATCTGAATAAACCACCTATTAATGATGGCGCCCTTTATCCTGCAACTGTCACAACAACAACACAAGTGCCCACTTCAAAACCAAGAGTGACACCCACTTCCACATCGAAACCAACCATATCAAAACCAACCACTCTCAACCCGACGACATGCCAGCCCACATCATGGAAGCACTCAACACAATATTGTTTCATGACAGCTGATTTAAAATCTACTATGTATAATTACATCACTGAGAAGTGCTCAAAAAATAGCACCTGTGCAACACGCTTGACATATGGGGATATTGGAACATGGTGCACATCAGGAGTCACTGACATGAGCTACTTGTTCTTCAAAAAGCCTTCCATGAGCGACAGCTTGTTCTATTCTAAAGGTACATTCAATGATGATATATCAAGCTGGGATGTCAGCTCATTGACCAATATGGAACACATGTTCTATGATGCATCCAGCTTCAATCAATATCTAAACAATTGGGATGTGAGTTTGGTAACAAATATGAAGGAGATGTTCTGGTATGCAACTAACTTAAATCGAAATCTAGACGATTGGGATGTGAGTTCAGTAACCAATATGGCATTTATATTCTATTTTGCATCCAGTTTCAATCAAAGTCTAAACAGTTGTATAGACAGCATGTTCATTTATACAATTGGCTTGAATCAGAATCTCAACAACTGAGATGTTAGCTTGTTGGTAACCATTATGGGGAGCATGTTTTATTATGCAACTGACTTCAGTCAAAATTTAACCAGCGGGGATGGGTTGTCTGTAATATCATTCTATTGGGATATCTGTTAAACTTCCTACATACGTACATATGTATAGGAGTCACATGGACTAGCGACTAGTTTTTAGTGTTGGTGTTACAAGCCCTAGGTAACGGAAACTGTTAATCTAGTAACCAAGCCTATCTGGAGAATATTTTAAATTCTCTTCCACGTGGAAAGTTTTCCATCGAGGTTTTCTAGTGACGCAAACAAACTAGATAGCCATAAATAAGTTATCACCTATTTAATACCATTGAAGTTGGTCACTGTTTAGCAATATTTATCTACCCCATAGAACCGTTCTTGATGCGCAAGGGTTGCCACAAAGTTTTTATAATATATTAAAAGAATTTATTCAGACTGGTTCTAGTGAAAATCATTCTAACTAGAACATATCCAGTGTCTATTTGACATGACCCACTTCGACGTCATGACACATCACTTGGAATCCGTTGTGATTAAAAACGCTGGGTGATTCAACAGGAGGAGGCTTCATCCCACCCACCATCTCAAAACAACAATCAAATGAAGCCCTTGAAGTTGGTTCAACAATATGGGGCACCTGGATGCGACTCGGATCAAAGGGATTCCCTGAATCATTAGCCTCAAACCAAGAGGTATCACAATGCATGGGAATCACATGGGGGGTGAGGAACTCAGCAAATGTGGCAATGTTGTCGATCTCTGCAATCATTGTTTGATTGAATTGATGGAATGCACTGTAAACATTGTCGTCCGGTTGGTCGGATGGCATTCATTAAATGGCAAATGGAAAATGCAATGCAGTGAAAAATAAAACCTATCTTAATATATTAAAATTCTATTGCCTCGTTCTAGTCAACAGTAATGAATATTGTTCTAGTTTAAACTCTGTTTTAGAACGGTTCTAGTGAAGGTGTAGAACAAGAACAATATCCCAATAGAACGATATCCCAAAATACCGCTGGAATGTGAGCTCGGTCACCAACATGGCGTACATGTTTGCATATGCACAAACCATCAATCAACCTCTAATCAGCTGGGATGTCCATTTTGTAACTGCTATGAGGTACATGTTCTATTATGCAGATAATTTCTGTTAGACAAGTTAGCCTATGAGAGCTAGCACAGCGAATTTTGGCGGGAGGGAAAATTAAAATTTCCCCCCCAGAAGGTTTTCAGACTGACTAGAATTAGCTTACACTTATAATTTAGTAATCACCTCACTGTTTAGAAGTGATTACTAAACACATTCACTAAAGCGGAAGCACATTCACACCAACAAAAGGAGTACGAGCAGACATTAGGGAGGTAGTCCGAAAGGAATTGGTCACCAAAATCCATGGACAGCCGACGAACCAAGATTTGATGACCCTCGAAAAAGAACAGATTGCGATTCTCGCCAACATCCCAATGACATTCAGAGGAGGAAACCACGTACATGCAGGAATCATCATGGACCCAGCAAGGTACCTTTTAACCGCAGGAGTTCCACTCAATAACCCAGCTAACCCCGGAAACTATCCAGCAAATGTCACAGGAAATGCGGCAGCAGGAGTAAGAGCATGAGCGGAGGCGGAACACAAGGAAGAAGTGAAGGTATATGAGACTTTCCAAGGAGTTGTCCAGGGATGTGAGCTTTGTAACCAAAATATGAACAGCATGTTCAAGTCAGCAACCAGCTTCAATCAAAATCGTTGCCAATGGGGTCTTGTTCCAACTTTTCCATGGTTGGTGACTGTCGATATTTTGCCCGCTTGGGATGCTCCATCACAACTAGTCCTATTCAGAACTTTTCGGATTCAAATGGGGGCCCTTTATTGCACGTCTGAATGATCCATTTGAATAAATGTGGATTATTCATCTCTCTAGCTTCCAAACAATTCTTGAAATCATGAGTTGCATTTTATGAACATTAGTGTTACTCGTATTAATTGATGCGAACAATCCGATAAAGCGTTCAAATATGCCTCTGCTCCCACATCCGCTCAAGTCACGGAAATGAATGTTGAGGGCAGAATTTTCACGGATCATTTGCCGTAGGAAAATGCCTGGAGTCTGCACAATCGAATGCGACATTTTGATAAAGCAAAATTTTGAGAGAAAATGAGATTGTTTTAATTGCACTATTAGCAGTTATCAATCCATATGTACACCTCCGCCTCCACAATCCCCTTTGCTTTTGACTGGCGAGTGTCTGGCTATTTGTTTCGGATATCATCAAAGACGAAATTCAAATAGAGCAAACGAAACTTTATCAGCGCGAAAGGAAAGCATTCCAATAAAGGATCTTGATATTATCTATGGTGGGGAGATTGACACAGATGATAGAGAATGCGTGGACCCGTAGCATACAAGTAGCGCGACCCAGCTGGGGTTCGATTGTGCCGAAAGCAACCAGATTCTCTGAATGCAATGAACATAGACCAGGGAATGCCCTGCAACTTTTATCATCGGTGGGAGTGCCTAGCTTATTTCGCCATTTCATCGTATCCGAGCCAAAGGCATTGAGTTCGTCTTCTTCTCGTCCATGAGGGAGAAGACTTCGACTGCCCTCCCCCTTCCCCTTCCCCCCCTTCACTCTCCTTTTCCGTTCGAAAATCATAAAATACATATTTCCTCTTATTTTCATTGTTGCGAAACGAAAAAAAAAAAACGAAATCAAAGTACAAATTGGGTAAACACAGATCGAACGCTCTCGAGCTCGTGAATGCCGTTCCTGTCATCAAGGTAGACGGCAACATCGCCGTGTGCGACGGCGGGGGTGGTGCCCTCGGTCATCCCATCGAATACATCAAGCTCGACGGACGCGATGGGAAGCCGACATCGTGCATTTACTGCGGATTGAGATACGCGATGAACGATGATCATCACCATTAGGGGGAGGTAGGGGTAGTAGCAGAGAAGAGATATGTTTTTTTCCTTCGTTAGAGAGAGGGGGGGTGGGGGAAGTCTTCGTCGGGCGGTGGTCATCGTCGTTCGGCGGGGGGGAGTGGCGGTGGGCGGCGTCCGTTTTGGGGAAGGATTGAAAATATTATATATATTAGTCTGTTTAAAAGATGCACTCTTTGGAGGAGGGGGCGTGAGCTGGAAAAGAAAGGGATCACCTATACGCGCCATTAATAACAGCACAATAATGATCTGAAGTTTTCGTCCATGATGATGATGATAATCTATTGTGACGTCATATATTTCATAGGCTTCTCGTATCGAGGAAGTGGGGCAGTGCACGCGCATACGCCAACGACGCATTGTGGGGATTGGTTTCATCCCCGCGGATAGATGCCGACCCTTGCAGGCGCTTGACTTGTATCGTGTGCCATGGGTTCAGAGGATCGATCACCGCACGAAAGTTCGTCATGACGCTTGGAGCGTCTTCTCCTCTACTGAACAATAAGGCCGACGCGATGCGGGAGGCCCGCTTCGAGCATAATGGATCGGGATGCTCATCATCTTGGTTCGATAGGGAAAGGGCCAGACAGGCCAGGACGACGTCCGTCATATCCACCCTTCCCTCGTCGGGCGATCGACCCCCTCCAAGCCCGGACACTGCAAGGCGCGGACGCTTGGGAAGGGGGTCGTCGGCACCCATCCCTACGCCCGTATCAGCGACTCGCGCCCGATCGGCCGCTAAATCCAGGAGGAATCCGGCTCCGCCAGCGATGCACTGGGAGTTCACGGCACGAAGCAACGAAAGGGCGAGGACTTCATCGGCATCGCAGAAGGAGGGACTTTTCAGGGCCTCCGTGCCGACGGTGGTGCGACAAAGTCGAAATAGTAGGTTGTCGGCGAGAATCGGCGCATTCTCGACATCACGCGTGCCGTTGCATGCACTCCGAGAGAAAAGTAACTCATCGTGCAAATAAAAGACGACGAAACTCGCGTAGGATGACATGAGTGGATGGAAGATGACGTGTATCTCGGGATCGTGTCCTAGGCACAATTCGTCCATCACCTCTGCGGTGTGAACGATCATGGCCATATAACGGACAGAATCTTTCAAAGCGGTCACGATGCCTTCCGCACCCTCGACAGTTTCGCTTTCCAGAATGCATCCACCGATGACCATCTCTACATTTTCGATCAGATGTAGTGCGGATTGAATGCAGATAACATGGTAACGAACAATCAAAGCGTGAACCTCTCTCGCCTCATCTTCGTTCAAACGCCGAACCATATGATCATCGATGCCAAGCGCCCACGCTTCGAATAAGTCAGCCGCGCATTCGTCCGATGAAATGCACCCCACATCTTCTCTGACGACATTTGCGAAATGTTTCATGAGGTAACCTATGAAGTAGCCAATATGATTGGATGCCTGGCTATCGTGATCGCACACGAATCGATGCATTAGGATGTGCATCAATCGAAGAGATTCCTTCGATGAGAGATGCGAAAAAATAGTAGATCGGCATTCATCTCCGTCGTCATGGCCGCCACCATGCTTGCACTCGTATATCGAACGCTTCAAATCCTGTTCCTCGGATATGGAATTCATAAGCACGAGAATCGGATGAAGATACGAGGTATCACTCGCTGGTAGATGCGCGTTACATATATGATTGACCTCGTCGATCATGTAGTATATGTGCCTATCCTCGAGAGCGTCGGGATGGTAGTACCTCGTGTCCAGGAAGTATTTTCGTATGACGTCGGAGGAAATGCAGGCGAAGTTATAACAAATCCGTTCCATGGACGAATGATATTCCACCTCCCGTCGCTGATCACGGACTTCTCCCCCGCCCGGGTGGGAATCGGGCACTCGTCGCATCAATAGCACCCTCGGGACGGACGTGAGCAACGCCACCAAAAAGTTCACGATGGACTCCTCCTCCTCCTCCTCCTCCTCCTCCTCCTCCTCCTCCACCTCCTCCCCTTGCTCGGCAAGGGAGGATCCGAAGTCGCGTTGTTCGCGATGATCGCGATGATGATGATGATGATGATGATGATGGTCGTCATCTTTCGATGACAGCACGTACGAGTAGGCGGACGCCGCGGCCTCCACGCGTGTCGCCGCGCGCAGACGACGGGCCTGCCACCTCGCAGTGCTACACCCCCCTCCTCGACGCGTTGTTGTTGTTGTTGATGATGATGATGATGCCGTCGGCTGCGGATTATTCGATTGCTGTTCCGACATGGGCTGCGGCAACGATTCGGAGAGGGAGGAGACGTACGATAATGTCCCCTCCTCCGACGCCGATCGGGCGTCATTGTTGTTCGGCATTTCGTCATTGCGATGATCGGCGGCGTTGGCGACGACTACGACGTCGACGGAGAGGGCGAGATTAATCGCATTGCGGAGTTCGAGGGATGCTTCCTCCATGTTATATTTTGGGGTCTGCAACGAGTGAAAGTGACGGGGGCAGAAGATCCGCCAAGAATGGAGAGGCGAAACAACAATGATCGATGGAGAATAGACAATAATATGTTATTATGTGCGTGACAATTAAAATGATTGTTGCCACACACCCGATTGACATCAACATCAACGTAGGGATTAGTACTTCAATTCGTTGCGAGAGTATCTACACCCACCAGTACCTACCTACGTATCACCAACAACCGACCCATCCCTGACCATCGAGGGCTGCCAGCTGCCAAAGATAGCCGATGCCGACTCACAATTCACTATATTTGCGCGCACCATTGTTATCCCTGACTCTATCAGTCGGATTTTTCACGCCCGTCAGGTCTTGTGCATCCATCTCCGTCTCGTTCCAGTTCCCTTCCCAACAACTACTTCGTTTGATGAGCACGTCTGCCACATCAACGTCAACAACTGCGCCTACTGCGACTTCCTCGACACCTCGACGATCGTCAAGGCTGCCGAACAATGATTCGTCTCGATATTTTCAACCATCACCGGAAATGAGCATCCGTTTGGGTACGACATCTCGTTACTTTTCGTCTACCGAGGCGGGTGGTGGCCCCGAGGAGCAACACTCTGCTCTCGTGAGAACGAAAAAACGAGGCCCCGCGACGACGAAACGACGGGCCAAATCCTCATCCGATGCGACTGCCGAATCCTCGTCATCAGCGTCACGCACTAAATCATTTCAGCCTGCCTGGTGGGGCAATATTATAGCAACACCACCGGACGCGAAATCTGTCGTTCATTCTCACGCTACCGCCGCTTCCGTTGACGCTTCAATTGCAATGCTCAAAACGAGAAAACGGAACGACCCATCAAACCAAGAGTTCCCACCGGTTCACACTCTCATTCTGGGAACGCATCCATCCGTAGTCTCCCTCGATAGGAATGAAATGTACGCCCATCCTCAAAACGCATTTTGGTACATTGCGGGCGATTGTCTTGGATTTCGCCGTTCGGCGGCCGTTTCCTCCACCACGGGCAAGCCATATGCCTCCTTTCACGATCACCTTCGATATCATGAGATTCTGGATTATCAACAACAGCTAGAGCAAATGGTGTCGAGGGGGTTTGCCCTTTGGGACATTGTTGCCGAGTGTGAGCGGGTGGGAAGTTTGGACACAGACATCAAAGGGGAGGTGGTCAATCCGATTAGAGAGTTTTGCGAGGGTTCGTTGTATGATGGTATCGGGAGTGAATTAATTTCAATCAAAAGGATTGTTATTGCCAATGGTACTACGGGTGCAAAGATGTTTGTGAAGCATTTCGCGAGTTGGTTTGAGGATGGAAAGCTTTGTGCTGGTAAAAATGAAATGTCTAAGCGGGTGTTCAAGGGTGTCATGAACAAGGCAAAAAAAGCGAATAATAACAGCTCAGGAGATGGTGCGCTTAATGAACGGTTGATTGAAGTTGTGTGTTTACCTGGTGTTTCTCCAGCCGCTGCTAAATTTACATACTTGGAGAAGAGAGATGAATGGGAGAGAGGATGCTACTTTCCTGGTCTGAAGGACTATGAAGACTGGAACAAATCCAGACAGCACAAGTTGGACACGTGTGAAACGCCGAAGAAAATCAAGTCCGAAACTTCTACATCCGAGGTAGAAAGTAATGAAAGAAGAACTCCGTCAAAAATGCCCACCGTTCGCCTTTTATCATCTGACCTCGCGACATTGGCACCAGAGAATGAATGGATCGATCTTGAAGTGCCTGCGCAGGAATTGCGACCCTCCGCTACCCTAACAACCGGCCAATGCTTTAATTGGTTGGTAGTCGAAGGATCAACTGCTTGCGGGGCCGCGGACACTGCAGCTCTGTCACCGCAGAAATCGGCCTGGGGGACACATGACGCTAAAGAGTGGGTTGGTACACCGCTCAAAGACCGAGTAATTTCCATTCGTGAGACAGCTAAGACAACTCTGTTCCGTGTTCTGTGCGGGCCTAAAGATGGAGCGAAAGAAGAACTGCGGAGCTATTTTAGACTTGAAACGCCTCTTGCACCACTCTACGAAGAGTGGTCAAAACAGGATTCACGATTAGCTAGGATTGCCAAAGCAATTCCTGGAGTTCGAATTGTTCGACAAGATCCACACGAATGCTTGTTTTCGTTCATTTGCTCAAGCAACAATAATATACCGCGAATAACAAAGATGCTGTCGTCCTTTCGAGAAAAGTATGGCATGTTTATGATGGAATTACCCACCCGCCAGGATCACGGTGAGGTCGGAACGCTATCGCTCTTCTCGTTTCCCACACTGTCTTCCCTTGCGGATGCTACTGAAAGTGATTTGCGGATGATGGGTTTGGGATATCGAGCAAAGTTCATAATCGAAACTCGAGATTTACTGAAAGAATGTGGAGGAGATGATTATTTGCTGAATTTCCGCACTCAACAAGATGCTGAGGCTGTGCAAGAGGAGCTGATTAAATTTAGTGGCATCGGGCGAAAGGTCGCCGATTGTATTGCTCTTTTTTCGCTTGACCAGGATGATGCCATCCCGGTTGATGTGCATGTTCAGCATATCGCGAGTCGAGACTATGACCCAACAGTTCTGGGCGAAGCGAAGAGCATCACACCAACGATTTATAGGCGCGTTGGCAACTTATTTCGCGATCGATTTACTCACTATCCAGGTTGGGCTCATTCGTTGCTTTTTGTTGCTGAACTCCCGTCTTTTCGGGATGTGCTCCCTGACGATGTTGTGACAGAGATGGATCATTGGAGGAAGGAGGAGCAGAGGAAAATGCGTGCTATGAAGGAGGGAAAAAAGAATAAAACAACATAGCTTCATTCCTCCAATCAAAAGCAATTAAATTAATTACGAGGGAAACAATGCGATCGAATTGCATAGAGTGTGCAATTGACTAAGAGACATAACACTATCAAAATGTGGATCCGAGACCAGTCTTCTAATGACACTTTTATTTGCTGTTTGTGAAATGATAAGGTAAAAATAAAGTGTATGAATACCTTACTATTAAAAATGAGGGAATTGTGTGACATTTTTTACTTTATGTGTTGCTTGAAACAGGTTACATGGATATTCTATTGGGCAAAGTTACCAAATGGTACTGAAAGATACCATTTTCATTTTCATCCCAAACTTCACCGTGGTGGGAGTTTTTGTGGACAGGTACTTTCTCTATTGGTATGTGCAAATTATGTATATTATAGCCGTAAATACCCTCCTTTATCGAGGATATTAATTTTTTGGTGGGATTGTTGGATGCCCGGTGGGACAGATATGAAAAAAATCCCTCATCTTCATGCAAAGGAACAAATGAATACATAAAATCACACATCCGGGTCACAACACACAACAACAACAAGACAACATGATGCCGGGCAACATCCGTCATGGCCTCTGCTTCTGCCAATCATCATTCCGGCAAAATTTGCCAGCTCGCCTTATTATGGGCAACATTGAGTACATTTGTTTGTTATATTTCTCGTTGGGATTAAGTTGTGTCCTTTTTTCAATCAGTGCATTTTGAAGCAAAATTTTGCCATTCATGGAGCAAGGACTGCCACCGCCTCTGCCACCATCTGTGGCTCTATCCATCACCCATTCGGGCACAATGTTCCTGTTCAGTTTGTTCTATTTTGTGCTGGGGGCTGCTGGGGGCATCAAAGCACTCTTTGGACACTTGCTTATCATCCAACTTTTAATGCTATTGCTGATCAAGCTTAGAGTTAGAAATGACTGGACCAAGCTAACCCACCTGATGCCCACCAAAAAGACAATCAGGGACTAGATTCCATGCATCCCAGCAATGTGCTGACAGTAACCAAGTGAGTTATGAGGGAGAGGTGAAGTCACTCTTTGGCTTCTGAAAATAAAGTACACACCAACAATAAACCAAGAGAGAGAGAAAGTGGGAACAAACAAATGAGAAAAAATGATTCAAAATCAGCCACATCACATCCCCAACCATAAGCACGAAATAAGATGAAACTGATGCAGGGAAGATTAGGCAATAGCTGATGATCCAATAGTCAGATCCTCTTTTGAGGTGGGGTGGCGAGAACATGAATGGAAAGAGTTAGAAACAAGAAACTAAATCGAGAGAATAAGGATGGATGAGGTAAAAATGATTCAGAGGAATGATGATAAGCAGCACTTTGAAATTACAGGGGAATAAAATGTACACTACAACCAGCATCATGATGAGAGAGATTGGGGGAGATGCCACTGACAACAAATGTGGTGATCAAGTTGTAAACCAATTCAGAGGGAGAGTAATGGGGAGAGGGGAAATTTCCTCATTGAACAAGTGCAGCGCAATGCACCTGTGCATTGTGCTGCTATTTTTATTTATTCTTATTCATCCTCTCATAATATACAGTTATTAACTATTGAGGTTTATTTATTTGCAACTGAAAAATGATTCATCGCGTTTCGCACCTATCTTATTTGGCTATTCATGCTTGCTCATAGCTACTATTTTCATGAGAGCATCATGAAAAATGCAAAAAACTCATTTGTACAGCTCAAAGAATTGGCTTAGTACTGCATTAAAAAATCATGATGCTGGGCCACTTGCTGGCAGGGAGAGACTTTGAATCCACACCAGGTTGCCAGCAAGGGTATCAACTCCCATCTTGTAGGAAAGGGCAGACTTCCCCACATATTTGTGGGACCCAAATGGTTTCAAAACAGTTGGTTGTCAATGGCGCTGCAGGATGTGCCAGCAACCGCACACCCCAGGCCCTGCTTGGGCTAAGCCTTCAAGAAGTACAACACCCAGAGCAGATACTTGCCCCCCCCCCCTTTGGTTGGAGCTTGTTGCAAATAACAAGCTCTCAGAAGAACTCAACAACTCTCATGCTGCTTATTCCAAAGAAGTTGTGGAAGAACCATGCCTCTGTCAACGACCCAGACTGGACATGTTCAGATGCCTGTCAACAACAGGGGTGTGGACATTCATGACCTGTCCGTAAAGTTAAAGTCCATTGATGCTGTCTGCATTTAGCATTTCTACCACCATGATCCCAGGAACTTCCATCACAACTTCCACAACTTTGCAGCCATATTCACCACAACAAGGTGACCTCAAGGAGAAGTGCATGAGGATCCGCCTTGAGGCAATCTACCCCTTCCTGATGCCACACAAGATCAAGGGGGCCTGCCAGTACAACACCCTTGCTCCGGCAGGGTGCAACTGGTGGTGCAGCACTACAACAATGCAGTGCCTATGTACGACATGACCATCAATCTTTTTAACACCCAATCAAGCCAAGAGAACAACAACAACCACCCCCCTCCATCAAACAAGAAGCATTGCCCCAAACAATTGTGGCGGTAGTGTACTTTGTGTCTGCCAAGTGTGCTCACTGCAGTTTCATCTCAGAGGAGGCCAATGTGGATAATGTGGACAACTGCAACAACTATGGTAGGCACAACAGGAAGCCCAAGAACAAGGAGCACGAGTACTACTGCTACAGCAGCAAAGGGAAGCACAGATAAATACTAGTGGCGGTCTCTCTCCATAATTTTATCACACTTAGTGTTGGAGAAACACCGCCTTTGGCGTTTGTTGCTAGTAAGCACACCGTAATAGATCCAAATTGATATTAATTGGTGATTATCCTAAAAGAGTGAGAGGTGGGGAGTTCCCCGTGGCTAGTGTTATATCGATGTTGTACAGATAGTGTAGCGTAATCCAAAAATACTATATTGCCATGAGAACGTCTCCCAACACACTCCTGCGGTGCAAGTGATCCAACCATCACTGCGCCGGTAATTTGTTCATTGTTATGGTGGGTACGACTCCCATTAGTAAATCTCTAAGCTTTGTGAAGGCAGCTCCTTGAAGTGGCTTGGTTAGAAAATCCGCTACCATGTCTGCCGTAGGACACCATTTGGCCCTTAATTCTCCAGACTTTATCCTATCTGTCACGAAGAAATAACGTATAGCTATGTGTTTGGTTCGCTTCCCACTGGATAACTTACCATTCCTTTCGAACAAGATTGCGCTTTTATTATCTTGATATAAGATATTGTCCTTGACTGAATAACCTTGCACTCGTAGGAAGTTGCATGACCATAAAATGAGTGACATCAGGTCATCGACACCCACCAGTTCGCTCTCCGTCGAGCTCCGCGTGTTTAACTTTTGTTTGCTCGAAGACAAAATTGGGAAACCTATTCCTAAAGTCATCGCACTGCCACTGTGACCTCTCATGTTCGGGTGGACCGCGAAAGCTGCATCCACGTACCAATGCATCACACCTCCACTGATGGCGCCAAGAGTCAATGGCAGTTGGATAGTATTCCTGAGGTATTCTATCAGGTGCCTCAGTTTTGCCCAGTCTTGCATATCCGGCTGTCGAACTCTGGTTGTAAGAAATGAGATAGCGACCGCGATGTCGGGCCGAGCACGTTTCGCTACATATAATGCTTTCGCGACCACGTTGTGGAAGGCTGCTTTTAACGGGGCCAATAACTTCATCGCTTCCTCATCTACGACGAATAGGTTGGAAGGCGCCGCCGTAGCCTTCCCGTTTGATTTCCTAACGACGATTTTGAAACCATCGTCGTGTTCCGCAGCCGCTTTATCCCACGCAGAGACGATATCTTTAACGTAATCAGTCATCGTGACTTTAGCCAGTCCCCGGGATCTGTAGTCGATGGTCATCCCAAGATACTTGCGCACTTTACCCTGGTGCACAGTCATGCTTCCGCTGCCGTCTTCGAATATGCTCTCATAATCCCTATGTAGCCATTTTATTGCGTCGTCCACCGCGCGGGCCGATTTGTGGGATACTTTGCAATCGTCGACATGGAAGCATATTGTGATTTGGCTTCCATGAATAACTTTATTCCACACGCATGGGTCATCGGGGTTCATGGTGTATCCTTGATTTTTGAGACTCCTAGTGAACTTTTGGTAGTACAGGAGACTGGCCACCATGGTGCCATAAATCGCGTTGAGGCATTCTACCAAAAGTTGATTGCGCCCCAACTTGTCAGTCGACACGTATGGACCATATACCGTCGGTGCGATCTTAACAAGGACATCCACCATATGTCCCCTGATTCTCATGATCACCCTGTCCTTGTCGTCTTCTACGACCGTTTGGATGAACGCGTTGGGAATGTCGATGATCGCCACGTCACGATGCTCCTTCGCATCGATAATCGACGTAAGTAGCACCGCATCTATCAATACGGTGGGGGAGCTTGCGCTCTCTTTGCTGATGAAGTCCCTCTGTTTGTTGCCACCGGCAACCTTGCGTGCCTTAATTTCCCCTGAGCGTTTCTTCTTCACGAAGACGTGAGATTCTAAAATTTGATCGCGCTTCTCCTGCGTGATTTCCTTCCAGTGTACCGGCTTAAACGAGTTTCGCCAGTGCAGTTGCTTTGCCTCGGCCTCCACCGCCGCCTTGGCATCTTCGCCCCATTGTTTGAGTGCAGCCTTCAGCGACAGTTGGGTTAAGACAGCAGTCACGACTTCGGGAGAGTGGTGGTACTGCGTGTCCTGGAGAAGATTCATCCCTAACTGGGTGTACGAGTACAACTTTCCCGACATGCTGGGGACGTACTTATCGGGAGGTTTACGTTGGCGTTCCAAACGCCGTGTTGATTGTGCCAGCCCTGATGGCGGCTCTACCAGGGTGGGTTCCTGATCGCCAGAGGCGTCAATGTCATCAATGTTGATAGGTTGATCTCCGGCGGACATTCCTGGAATGTCTGAAGGGGTACCGGACAAAGGCTCGGGACCGAAATCCTCATGGTCCACTCCTGTGACATCGACAGGGTCTGGCGCAGCATCAGGGAGAATTTCACCGGTCGGGTGAGTTTCCATATCGATGTGATCAGAAGGTTCGTAGGAAGGATCGTCGTCGCCAATGGCGTCACCAGAACGATCGGTAAAAATGGGAAGATGAGGCTGATCGCATCCGAGAAAGTTGACACGGTCAATGACCGATTGCGGCATTGGGAGTATATCCCAAGACCGACGAGTAACGATTTTACTCGTGTTGAGGATGGTACGGAGGAACCTGTGCCCACCCTGAGCGTTACCACTCGGGCCCAGCGAGATCGCTCCAATTGTTCTGCTGGCGAGGCTGTTACGAGGTAATTTCTCCTCATGTACTTGGCAATACGAGCCGAAAGGAAGGGAGAATTTTTTGAAATCGAGGACTTCACCGGACATAACGGCTTTGGGACCGAGAGTTTCCAAAACGCCGCCCTTCACCAGGAAGTAGTTAAGAAGCTTGACCAAATAAAAAACCATATGGGTCAAGATCGCTTTCGGAAGATTCTGGAATGGAAGTGAGTGTCAAATCGAACGGACTCGTTCTTTGACCACGCGAATACGCCGTTCAATGAAAGGTTCGTGCTCGTTGGCACTGGCGAGGTTGAGACGGGGTGCTCCGACGAGGAGATTGGTAAACTGTTCGAGTGACGAGAATTCTCCGTCTCCCGTTATGAACGTGATACGGAATCCACGTTGAAGATAATAGTAGAAAATTCCTTTTAACGCTTTGAAAATCT
>JALLPB010000457.1:0-15631 GCA_036939975.1 Cyclostephanos tholiformis | reverse complement strand
GCCGTATTTTCAGTCCCGTTTCCCCAAAACAAGTTCCGAACGTGTTTCTTCCTGGTCTCGCAGTGCCGAGAAACGGGAAGATTCGTAATCATAATAAATTCCTGATTACATCTTTCTCTATTAATTCCTATCTAGATTTCAGTTGGGAAAAGAGAGATTGGTATCTCTTCAACCTCACGAAAGTTTTGAAGGACTCCCATTTATCTCGAATAGAACTGCCTTTGGCTTCACAACAACACACCAGAAAGACATTCACCAAGTGGCTTATGTACAATAATATCGTGATTTTGTGACTCAAATTTCAAACACACGCGAAAAAAGGGGGCCGAATAATTATTACGATATATTTTTTTCACAGTCCGGCTTCCTGAAAACAAAACTGCAGAGAACAACAGATGAGGAGGAGAACGTCGGACGGGATCCTGAAAATAGACGAGTCAAAACATAATAATAATAATAATAATGAAACAAGTCGACGGATAAACAAAAAACAACAACGAACAAAGAACACCGGACGGTCACCATCCCAATTCATACTACCCAACTAAAAATGAATCATCACCCCGCCGCGCACCGCGGCCACCACCGCGTGCCGTCGGACGTCGCGACCGAGGCGTGGAGCGTCGACGACGCGTGCGACCCGCTTCTCGACACCCAGTCGGAACCCCCCGGCTTCCACGGTTGGGTGGCCGAGAGGATCATGGACCGCGTCGGCGTGGCCGGGGGGCCGATGTCGAAATTGGAGGCCAAGCTTTCGGGGATGGAATACGGCGGGGCGTCGGGGAGGATGGGGACGGGGACGGGAGCTAAGAAGTCGTCGTCTTATCCTCCTCCTTCTTCGTCAACATCGCACCAACCATCGCCGGCGACGACCGCATCCAAGAACGGCGGATCCGCCACCCCATCCCAGGTCACCACCACCTGCAGTAGTACGTCCCTCGGCAGCAGCAGTAACTCCAAGAACAGGCACAACGGTACAATTCACAAATCCAATGGGGGCGTTGATAAAACGGAAATTCACTCCCAATCCGGATCGATCGCCTCGTACCATCCGGGACAGCCTTTGACCCTCGTCCAAGTGGCACGGGACCCCCCGACGGGCAAATCGTCCGGGAAGTCGTCCAGGAAGACGTCCGTTAAGTCGTCCCGAAAGTCGTCACGGAAGTCATCCTCGGCCTCGTCGTCGTCTCAATCATCGTCGCCGTCGTCATCGTCTAATGAGCGCGAGGATGGTGGGGGGGGGAGTGGCTACGATCCCCCCCCGAAACAATCCCATCAATCACGTAAGTCGTCGGACCCGCCGTCGAATTGCTCCTCTGGTCCCTCGAATCGATCCGTCCACGGCGGTGGGAGCGGGAGCGGGAGCGCCAAGGGGAGACGGCATCGGCGGCGGCAAAATCAACGCGTGACCCGCACCGGCGAGGGTGAGTCGCAGCTGGCGGTCTGGAAAGAGGAGAAGGACGACGACGACGACGACGAGGGGGGAAACGAGGGGGGTCGCTCCGCCCTGTCCGCGTCTTCCTCGAGATCGGGATCGACGGGGGGAGGATCCTCCTCTTCGACGTCATCGTCGTCATCGTCGCGCGATTCCTTCATAAGCGGGGCAGCGAGTCTGAATACTGCCGTCAGGCAGGCGCTGGCCATAACAGCGGGGGAGGGAGGCACCTCGAGCGACGAAGATGATGATGATGAGGAGGGGGAGGATAATGACGACGACGACGACGAGGAAGAGGAGGAGTTGGGAAGTCGAGAAATCGTCGTCCGACCTCCTCTGCCTCGTCACAATGATGCGGAGCTCGTCAAAGCCGATGGCAATCGATTCCTCGCCGCGGCGGTGGACAATTACAACGCCATGGTCCCCGTCGACTCCGCGATATACGAGGCATACGATCACACTTTCGTGACGTGTCCCGAGAGCCTTCGTTTTCGTTTCCTATACACCTTCCTCAAGAAGAACCTGAACAAAAAGGTCGTGATCTTCTTCTCGACCACGAACAGCGTGCGGTACCACGCTGCCCTGCTAGACATGTTTCGCATACCGGTGCTCACCATGCATGGCGACCAACGTCGGGAGAAGTTTGTCAATCGTTTCTTCAAGTTCTCTGACATGGACGAATGCATACTCTGCACGACAGACGCCGCCGGTCGCGACCTCGACATCCCCCCCAGCGTCGATTGGGTTGTCCAGTTCGAACCCCCGGACGACCCGTCCGAGTACATTCTTCGCGTGGCGAGGATATCGTGCGACTCGGACAGGGTCGGGCGCAGCCTCCTATTCCTCAACCCGGGAGAGAAGCAGGGATTTCTCAAGTACTACCACTCGGCGTCGATACCAGTGTCCGAATTCGAGCTGCCGCCGAACCTCGCCGAGGTTCAATCGCATATTGAGAATGCCACGAGGAGCGGTAGCGGCCGATTCCTTCGACGCGCGCGGGACGCGTACGGGTCATACCTGATAGCGTACGCGAGCCACAGCTTTCGGGACGTGTACAACGTCCACGATCTGAACAAGGGGGACGTTGCGGAATCGTTTGGTCTTGTAGGGGGACTCGCGCAGAGGAACGATGACTGCTACGACGACGATGGTTTCACGATCGAGACGGGCATGGGGACGACGCCGGAGGTTGGTCACGGCAGGATCGAGCCGAGGTCGAGAAAGGGCGTGACGAGGGGAAAAAAGGATCAGAAAAAGACCTGGATGAAGGGGGAGAAAAGTTGGCCCCACAGCCAGATTAAACTGCACCCAAACTTCAAGGGCTCGGCTGTTGATGCGGGCTATCATTAGGTAAGGGGGGTATTATTTTGAGGAGGGGTTTCATGTTTCGTCCTCTCACGCTGGATATCACTATGAAGCGAAATAATTGGGCAATATACGAGGATAAGATGGGGATGGAGATGAATTATATTTCCATGGCGAAAATGTATTGACCTTTGATGGCACTAGGCACTTTTAGCCCTCAGTGTCGGAAACTTGTATGTATAATTAACATAGAATGGATTTTATTAGGCATACTCGTCGACTTTTTTTATTTATTTTGGATGCTCATTTATTGTATATTATATTCCGTAACTAATATCCAACGGTGTGTAGACAGTCAAGGAACACGCTAACATTCACGGCCCCTCCAGTGGATCCTTGCTTCGCCATCTCCGCCACCATCAAAAGGGTTTTTATCCCAATAGGCTTCGTGATTGCATTACCGATCGCCTCAGCATCGCTCTCCTTCAGGTGGGCCGCAACGCGAAGGACCTCTGCGATCTGCATGGGATCGTCCAAGAGTGAGGTACTCTGATTGACACCGAACGCCTGGACGAGGCCGAGGTCCTGCAGCAGGAGGGGACAGCTGGTCGTGCCGATGATGAGGAGACGCCTGCCGTAATCCGGTGGCACCTTCTTCAGCAGTACAAGCAGGGTCTGGAGGACAACGTTCGAAAAACGTGGTCCGATGGCGACGTAATCGATTATCCTCTCGATGTCGTCGATGAAGATGAGCGACAGCGGCGACTTGTACGAGTCGAGGAACGCCCTATGAATTTCTTGGCATTTGGACATCTCGGAATAGCCGATCATGTCGTCGGCGGAGATCATGCGAACGAATGGATATCCGGACTCCACCGCAACCTTCGCCGCCATGGCAGTTTTGCCGGACGCTGGCGGCCCCTGCAGCAGGACGCTCATCAAGGGAGTTTTCTCCGAAGTTCTCACTAACGGCACGAGAAGACCAAGATTCGGTGAGATGAGCGGTGGTGGAAGGATACGAGACTTCGCAGGGCAAACAAAAAAGAACGATGACACAAATATTTCTCACCTTGCTCGACGAGACGCTCCATATTACCCATAAGTAGATCGAACGAATCACCGTATGGGACGAATCCGTTCCGGTACATGGCCTTCAGCTCGCTGCTCTTGGCCCCGAACTTCGGCGACACGTCGTCAAGCGCCCTTTGGAAGTCGTCGTATCGCACGATGAGATTCTTGTCGTCTGGGGCCTTCGATAGGTCCTTGACGTCGACGCAACGCGTGAGCGCGTACGAAGTCGCGGCCTTGACCAAACCCTCGATCTCCGCCCCCGAGAAGTTCTTCGTCTTCTCCGATAGTTCGTCGAGGCGATCAATGACCTCCGGCGAGATGCGCTTGTTCTCGCTCATGCTCTTGGTGTGTATGCCCAGTATTTGCAATCGTCCCTTGTGATCCGGTAGGCCGATCTCGACGTGCACCTCCAACCTCCCGGGACGGAGGAGGGCATCGTCGATCATGTCCTTGCGATTCGTCATGCCGATGAGCAATATGTTATTGAGCGAATCCACCCCGTCTATCTTTGACAATAGCTGATTGACGACGGAGTCTGACACGCCGGCATCGGACCTATTCGCGCCACGAGACTTGCAAATCGCGTCCATCTCGTCGAGTATAATGATGTGAAGCATGGACTGATCACCCATCTCGAGCTGCTCCTTCTCGGCGTCCGCGAATAGCTCGCGTACCTTCTCCTCGCTCCCACCGACGAACTTATTCAGTATTTCGGGACCGTTGACGATCTTCGGCTCGCGTGCGTTCAATACCTTCCCGATCTGCCTGNGTAAAAAAAAGCAAAAAAGTGGTTCGCGGTACACTTTATGAAAAGTGTACCGTTTTGTACAGTTTTCATAAAGTGTACAACGTCATGAAGGAATTCCATAAGTCCAAAAAAAGTGTACCGATCGGTACACTTTTTACAAAGTGTACCGATCGGTACACTTTTTTTTGGCCCCCAAAATTGAGCATTTCTTGGTTTTTTAATGTAGATGGTTATTGTACGTAAGGAACTAGTACAAATTGAGAGAAATTACATCTACCGCCTGAAAAATTTTCATATCTGCATCCATGCCACGCCCCAGCTGAACATTGGTACGACCACTATGTACGATAAGTAGTACGATAATTTTCTATCATACTCTATGACGAGAGAACACAAAAAACAAAAAATCATCCCATCCAACCCCCCCCCTCATCATCCTCGACCATGGCAACCAACAATGACCTCTCCTACAACCCCAACATCAAAATGCCAATGATTGTCATGGATGATGACAACGATGACGATTCATTCTCCCCTCTCAATGCGATTCCCGACCTCATGCATATCGCAGAGGTGATTATGAATCACCGACCATGTCGAGACGACGGGATCTGGACCTCGACCGAGTTCCGGCTCTTCCGTGAGTTCTTTGGGACAACCATCCGTGTCGTCAAAACAATCTGGGAGCTTGTCGTTCGCGACCAGCTCCATCCAACGGGGGGGCGCCCGGAGCACCTGCTCTGGACCCTCCGCTTCCTCAAGGTGTACCCCAAGCAGGGCCCGGGGTGCTCGACCGTCGGCGCATCCAACGGTGCCGTCGACCCAAAGACCCACCGAAAATGGGTCTGGGCCTTCATCGACGCCATTTCTGAGCTTGTTGACATTGTGGTTAGTATTTTTTTTTATTTGTGTCTTTTTTTTGTCATACGAGCGGCCACCAAGCCCTCGTCGTCAACGTGGTTTGTGTCAATGGCCGATGACACGATTGTACTTGCCTTGCCTTGCCACCTTGGCCATTTCCATTGCCATCTCACCACCCCCCTGTTGCTTTCTCCCCCCCCTCGCAAAACCACAGGTCGACTTCGATAGTCGGTTCGACAACGACGAAGGCAACGACTGCCTGATGTCCGTCGATGGAACCGACTTCCGCATCCTCCAGAAGGGGCAAGCGAAGAAAGGGAACCCCTTCGGCTCCCATAAGTACGCCGGCAAGTCCGCCCTGCGGTACGAGCTGGGCGTTGACATCAAAGCCGGGAACCTTGTCTGGATTCAAGGTCCGTACCCAGCTGGGAAGTGGCCGGACATCAAGATCTTCTCCTCCGTCCTCGCCAAGCACCTCACGCAGTACGAGCGTGTTGAGGCCGACGATGGGTATCGTGGGCACCCCAACAAGGTCAAGTGCCCACTCAACGACATTGCCCCTGCTGAGAAGCTGGCGATGCAGGCACGGGTGCGGGCGAGGCACGAGACCATCAACGGACGGCTCAAAAACTGGGGAATTCATTCCCAAGTTTATCGTCATGACATCCGTTGTCACGGTGAGGTCTTTCGGGCATGTGCGGTGCTCACCCAGCTCACCATTGAGCAGGGTGAGTCACTCTTCAGTGTCAAATACGTCGATTAGCAGTAGAATCATATAACGTAGGGATCCTTCTATTTAATGATACTCGATATTATATGCATGCCAGCCCGCACCTTGATCACTGTGGTCGCAGATGCGGGTTCGCACGCATGCACACCGAATACATGCGTGCTAGCACGCATCTGGACCGCTCTGGTGACTTATGCGTGTTCACACGCATGCAATTACCCAAACCCTTTTTTGCTCGTTTGACCCTGAACTCCATTCCCTCAACCTCAATATCGGACGGTACGCGCGCACAACTCACAATTTTTAGCTACTCTAGGGCGAAAAAAAAGGCGCGGCAAAACCTGTTTGTACGTCAACGATGTGTCGGCTTGCCTAACATAATACCATACACTTAACAATTCGGCTTGCAGAGGATTTCTACCTTCTCAGAAATCCGTTGCCCCTGCGGAGCGTAACACCCTTTTTTGCCCAAACGCCCCCTACTAGAGAGTATTCCTCCCAAAAACGAAACAGCCACGTACTGCGGCGAAGCCCCGATCGGCTTGTAGAGAAAGGATAAAACAAACCCAAAAATAATTATTGAAAGCACCAATGAACCATGATGCTTGCTAATGGCTTTTTCGACGAACTTTTGAAAGTAGTACTATGTGTTGAGGCCTACGCCCCCAGCAGACGTTAAGACTGCTCAATCGAAATGGATTCAGTGGAAGAATTACCGCTGGCTGATAGGTGGCAGGCACAACAACTGCAATGGCATCATCGGCGAGAGGCGTCCGCTTCTGAACGCCGCACTGCTCGCTCAACAGATCGCGGCCAAATAAATCGAATGCCTAGGTATAAATGCAAAAAAAATCCTGAATCAAGATATCCCAAAGGGTATAGCAATTTTCGCCTCCAGCCTTCCCCCCCCGCCACGGTGCTATCATTCCTGCTTGTTCTTTGCATTGCCTCGGCCCAAACCATTGCATGGGGTTTCGAGAGCATGCATTATTCGAAAACCGAGCTAACAGTCGGCGATGACATGGACGATTCTATTCCTGAGAATGAAAAATCCTCGCGTGATAAACGCAGTGTCATCGAGGATGCCAAACCGAGCTCTCCAGAGGAAGGTGCAACAGCGACAATTTTATCCAGGGCGTCTCAATTATCTTCTCTGATATCGCATTTGGATGCGAGCGATGTCGTGGAGGTCTACGTCGTGACTAGGATGGCGCATTTGTCAAATGTGGCATCCAACTTCGGTGGATGGGAAAATTCCGGGGGGGATGGAAGTAGGAAGGCTCGAGGGATGCTTGACGGGGGCATAACAATTTCCAGCACACGCGCGTCTGAATCAAAGGCGGGAGAGAACGCGCCTGCCAGCTCCTCTACCGCCTCAGCCAACATCCCATCGGGACCAGTTATGGTACACAAATCGGCGTTGGCGTTTCGCTATCGCCCTCGTGTTGCATCTGCGTCGCACAGCTCTCGTTCTTCGACTGCATCGCCTTCTTCACAGCGCAACGATCATGAGCATCGCAAATACTTCGAGTTGACTTTAGAATATGGACCAGAACGCGTCGGCATTACAAGATCTTTCGAAGCGATGCCTGTGGTACATATGGATACAGAGCTGATTGCCGAGGCGGGTTATAGCAACATTGGAAAATACGCGACATGGGCAAATGACGGCAGGGTATACTACTCCACTCAAATTTCCAACGAATGGACAGATGCATATTATATGGCTCCTATAACTGGCGTTGTTCTTGAGAAGATCATTCAACATGCAGCGGAATATAACTATAAACGGCCGAGATATCAACCCTTCGAGGTTGTGTCGATACCCTCTGGCAATTTGGTTTTGAGAAGTTCAGGTGCGGATGATTTCGTCGTGGATATGTTTCGTGATTTGGCAGAATTATACGTCGAGATTGACCCATTGCTGGTGCCTCCTAGAAGCAGAATTCAGTTCTATGTATCCGATCCAGAGGAAGCTGGTGTTGAGAGGCAGGGGGGGGGTCAAGGAGAGAGTAGAGGAACTTTGGGCGACGTGGCAGATTCTAACACCAAAAGGAATCAAATGAATTCAAACGTGGAAATGGTTAAGGGCACATTAGAGGCATCTCGCGCTGCGGTGTTTTATGAGAAATTTTTCAACTGTGCGAACGCCATAAAAACAGGTATGGTGAAGATTTCATGCATGGTTTATCTCTGATGTCCTGCTCACTGATACATTTTTGTCTGATTTTTCAGGTGACTATTCTATGTATGACCCCCCGCCAACCCAGGCGCCTACAATTGCTCCATCGAATGCAGCGAGCAATATGAATAATACAAACAACACTGCCAGGGGGGGGGGGGATTCAACAAAAGATGGTGAGAGTAAACATGATACTCTCGGAGTTCCAGATGCTTCTAGCTACTCTGGAAAAGACGCTATTGAGATATCGGAAAGCAACCTCGCTACCGGTGGCGGTGACAATATTGTTGGAAACAGCACAGCAATTGAGGAAATAGATCACACCATGTTGGATGACAGAGAAGACGAATTCAATATGACAGGTAATCGTCAACATCGGTATCTATGGTCACCTTTGATGGACTTACTTTACAGAGGAAGGCAGTTAAACGAGATGCTCGATAATTCCACCGATGAGGTTACGCTAAAAATTACTCCTGGAGCTATTGATGATGATGATGATGATGACGTCTCTGAATTTTTTCGTACAAGTGGAGTTGTTTTGACGAACTCTACAGAAACAGATGATGCAAAAGGCTTCGCAGACGATCAAACCGAAGCCGGGAAACCATTCGAAGATCCAGTTGAAAATGACCCAGCCGATGCGGCGATCGAAGCAGGTAAGCCAGAAATGACATTTGCTGTTTCACCGACCACGAAGACTCACATATAACACGTCTAATAGCCAAGGCTGCAGATAATGCAGGTGAGCCAAAACATGCTTCAACAGCTGCTGAAATTTTTTCACAAATACTCACACTTTGAACGTATAATTTACCTTAGTCGCTGTTGTAGCATCCAATACAACCTCAGCAGTAAGTGCTAAATATTGAATGTTTTGGTCTTTCGTTAATCTTCAATGATGTGCTCTGTTTACGAGATAATTGTTTATTTCCCTATTCCGTTTGTTTCAGGCTGACACCGCCGCTGCAACCAGCGAAGCAGCTAAGGCGGCACAGAAAGCAAAGGATGCAAGCGTTGCAGCTAGGTCAAAGGCGTCAGCAGAAGCTCTTCTGAGCGGAGATGGTGTATTAATGACTTCGATATTGTCGAGCTGTTTCAGCGATCCTAAGTATGGCATCCGAACACAGGAAGATATAAACCACTCTGCTGCGCGTGCAGATCGGAATGATCAGATAGAGGATGACAGTAATGAAAAAAGTGGTCAAATTATTGAGAGGCAGGACTTGATAATTGCATATATATACGTGGACGGGGAGGTGTTCTTTCGTCTGAACCTGACCGCTCCTTACTGGGGTGTGACTAGATCGTTGGAAACTGTGCCGCCACCACACATGCACCCTGAAGGTCGCAGTGATGCGGTCGACTGGACAATATTCCTGCTTATCCTGGCGGGGACATTTTTCGGTTTGTTGGTGATGCTGCACCAAGCAAACATAGTGATTGACAAACGTTTACGTTTTCGGCGTTTCTTCCATCCGACGAAGGTCGATTCGGATGATATCTACGTCTTGGATTGGGAGAAGCTAAAACTTGCTGGTAAAGGTGGGGGGTTTCCTCATACCGACCTGTTCTTCACTATGGAGGCCATTCCGATTAGTATGGGGGGCGAATCGCATTCACCTTCTCGTGAGAAAGATGGACTTGACCTCGAGATGGCGCAGCTTAGATCGCCCCCTAAGTACATTAACGGAAGCGGAACAAGTCCGATACGGCTCGATTTAGATCACAAAAATCCGATACAGTCCGCCTTAGATCATGATGAATTACCTACGAGTCTGAGAATGAAGAGAGACACACCCGACTTGGTCGAGAGACCCACATCGAGGACATCTACAAAGGTCTCGTTCCCGAAACAGTCCCCAGTGAGAGAAGCTTCGGTGCTTACATTTGACGGCCCTCCTCCAGATCCACCAAACTTATTAACACCGCCGCCGAGGCATCCAAGAAAATCATCTACCTTGAAATTATCGCCCTCGGGGCCACCAATGAGTGCGAATGTACATACCACAAGAGTTCACATGGATTAATTCAGCCTCCACCAACTATAGAAATTACTTTCTAATCTCACGCAAAAAATCTCTAAGTAACGGAGGCATCAGAATATTCGATTTCCCTTCTATTGCAATCGTAGTCGTGGACGTCATCGCCGCGCGTGTCCCTTCGTTCGATGGAGGAGGGGGCGTTTCCACCACACCCAGCTGCGTCGTTTCGACCTGACCTCCTCCCGTTGGCACGATTGGATTTAGCAATAGTGCCTTCCTCGCTTCTTCCTCCGCCATGGAATTACGTTTTTCTCTATCCACCTCTTTGCGTTTTTTCTCCGCGGCGGCCAGGTGAGTCGATGACAGGAACGACAGCAGGGGGAGGGATCGCCTCCGAATCGAGGGGCTTGAGATGCCTCCCTCGGTCACCGCCGTCGCGATGGATACTCCGGGAATGCATCCCGAAACGAAGGATGCGATATCCGGTTCGTATATGAATCGTCGTTTCGCGATATCGTTTTCCGCCGTCGATGATCCCGTGGTACCGTCGTCTCGATCATCATCGATCCTCAATTTCCGAGGCCGCCTTCGTCTCGTTCGATCGCGGACCGCGCGGCGGTCGTTCTTCTCAGACACTGACGGAGGAGCGATGCGGATTGTGGTCGTTGCGACTTGGTTATTCTTCGCTGAGGAGTTGTCGCGACCTTGGACCTCATCGAATTCGTCGACGTCCTTGGTGTCCCATTTGCTACTCATGATTCCAATTCACTAACTGAATCACTTCAGAGCGTCCGACCTTCTCCTCACTCCCGCCGACGACTTGTTTAGTGTCTTGGGACCGTTGACGATCTTCGGCTCGCGTGCGTTCAATACCTTCCCGATCTGCCTGGCGATGAGAGTCTTGCCGCAACCGGGGGGGCCGAAGAGCAACATCCCCCTCACGTGATTGATCCCGAGCTGCTTGATCACGTGTGCCGGCCATATTCGACTCGCGAACGCCCTGCGGAAGATCTGGTTGAATTCGGCATCGAGTCCGCCGATCCCCAGCTTCTCGAAATCGAAATCGGACAGGAATATGGTATTCGCCCCCCCCCCCGCCCCCCCCGCGACCTTCGATCCCACGAGCGATAGCGATTTGGATCCCTGCTGTCGGGAGAAGGAGATTACCGTGGGGGCGAGGTATTGTCCAACCTTCGCCGCCCCGCCCCCCCCCCCCCCCGCCGCCGCCCCTCCCCCGCCGAGGTCCATCTGCTTCATATCCACGACCTGCATTTCCATCATGGTCCCCTCGAAGTCCATGGCCAACGTCTGCCCCTTCTCGAAGACGTGTCCCTCGTAATTCAATAGGAAGTCACTCGACAATCGGTCCGTATCGATCTCCCTCGGCGGAGTGCCGCCCGGCGATTTCTTCAGCGTGTCCACGCCAATCTCCAAGGTAGCGAGGGCGTACCGCGCCGGGATCGAAAACGGACGTATCTCGACCTTGTTCGCGAGCGACAATTGCGCGAATCGACGCTGGAGGCCGTTCAGCGCGATTTTGTCGTCGGGTACTGACGCGTGGCATTCGGCGATGTACACGTGCGGCCCGACCGAGACAAGCGGTCCGCCGTAGGGAGACGACGCGGGGGAGGTTGCCTCGACGAGGTAGCCGTGGACCTTGGGGGATAGGTAAACCTTGTTGGTCAACGCGAGGCGATTCGAGGGGAGGTTACCCACCTGCAAAACTACGGCTCCCTTCTTGCTCATATTTATTGTTTGGATGCTTGCTAGTACTCTATCTCTGGGTCGATCGGCTGTTGCAGCGACCAACCTCCTCAATAGCCTCTTTGTCTTGAGGGTCTTACTTATTCGTGGGTTGAGATTTTCCGACGGCGCGAGTGCGCAAAGTTGTAATGATTCCCATGCTGAATAGTCGTCAGGATTCCTATTCTGCCACTCTTTTTCTGTCCATCGTCCGTCAGAAAAATCCATTAGGGTTAATAGCGAAATCATTAGGGTTATATTATTGGTTCATATTATGTGAAAACACAGTGAGGAAGGTGAGTGTAGGATGGAGTGGTAGAATTGGTACGGCAGGCAACAATGGATGCAGATCTGAGTCCCGGAAGTTCAATTGAATCTCACATCTTTTTCTTTTGCCCTGATAGTTGTTTTTTTTTTCGCAGCCCTGATTTGTTAGGGTTGCACAAGCTGCCCCGATTGTTAGGGTTGCACGCGCTGTGGGGGGTGGGTAGTAGCGGGTGTAAAGAATAACTCTATTTTTTTCTGACGGACAATGGACAGAAAAAGAGTGGCAGATAATAGGAATCGTATGGGAGTGTAGTAATAATAGAACGATACGTAGAGACCTCTACTTTTGAAGAGAAGATGGAGAATAACACACTTTCCTAGTATCAAATATGGTAACCAGTTTACTTTGCCTTTTGGGTCCTACCATAGAACTTGTATTTAGTTTTAGCAAATTATGGGTTGGACTCCAGAGACAAGTCAGTTTTTTTGTAAACGAGCCGCCACCATGGTGGCCCTTTGTTTGACCCCTTGCCATCATCAGATGTCAACCCCCCGGCATCGGTAGCTGCATCAGCACACCATATGGATGCAACATGTGTTATGGCATGGTCCAATTTGGCAGGCAAGGGGAATGCCGACATGTTTTCCAATGGGGGCAAATTTGTTACATTTGGAATTTTGCAGCGGATGCTCTAAACACCTAATAAATGGGGCTTCTGGGGCCGGAGATGCCATTGAAATTAGCATAATTGCATTATTAATGCATTAATTGAACTAGCCTATCAGTGTGGTTGTTTGATTGTTGTGTAATGTTGGGATATTACTTCGATTTCTTGGTGATTGATTCCCCCTTGCATGCATGAAATTTTCAACTGGTTTGTGGCTTTGATGAAGCCCAAATCACCCCCCCGCTGATGCGACGGAGGGACTCCACCAGTGCAGTTCCTACATCTAAATATGATGGGGAATCGATCCCCTCCACTTAGGTTCAGCACATGATGACTAATCCCCCTTTAATCCCCAATATTACAATCAAGGTTGGGAGCAGGATCGCGATTTAACTCGCATTGTGCCAGCAAAATAATTATTACAAAAACCCGGACCCGAAAGGCCGGTTAACTAAGTACCGCTCTCTAAGAATTAGAGTGGTCTTAGGGGCGGTTCAAGTGCTTTCGAAGTGTAAAAAGTGGCATACCGCAATTGCAGATTGAAGTCTAGAATAGTCAAATGTTCCTTGCAGTTCTTCTTTTTTTGCTCGCCTTTTCAAGTGCTCAGAGAAGTGAAAAGTGAGAAGTCGCAGAATGCAAATGAAAATAAAGCAGTGCCCACCTGAACCACCAATGCCGATGCCCATGACTCGGCAACTATTTGGCCGATTTTGCCAAAATTTGGACTCATCGTTGGAGAATGGCCACCCCCCAACTGCCCGCCCCATTGGTGCCGCTTCCCTCCCACAACCACAGTCATTTGTAGCTGTCAACCAATCCACCATTGTCGTGAGGTTAAATCGCTTGCCCCATCCATGTCTGATGAGTATGGCCGGCCATCAGCAGCCACTTTTGCCATGAATCTTTCTATTAATATGAATGAGTGGAGATGACAATGATTATGGCAGTGTGGGGGTTTCAACAATGAAGATGACAATGACAATGCAATTGGATGACGACAATGGGATGATGACAATGAGACAACAAGAGTGAACAGCAACAGGCAGGATGCACTCAAGTGCCATGTCAACTATACAACATAAAACAAATGCGAACAGCCGGGGGGGAAGGAGACGAGAGAGAGAGAGACAAATTTGTGGGGTGGGATGACAGATGTTATGGTCAAGTTGGAATCGATTGAGTGGAGATCACTTGATCTCCACTCAATCGATTCCACATCAACTTTCCGCCCATCCTGGGGGGGGGAAAGCATCGGAGCCTGATCCATATCTATCATAAGAGCATGGTGGTGCTATTGGCGGCAACATGAGCATGCTTTCTGTCGACAATTGGTCAATCTTATTGATGGATGGGGCATTTTGCTTAGTGTAAAATACTATGATATGTGTTGTACCTTACATACAGTACAGTTCCAAGAATAAAATGACCATGATGTGAAAAGTTACTTAAGGATTTTATTCTTTGTAAAATGGCCTGAGAAAAATGATTTGATTTTTCTCAGCCAAAGATAAAATTGAAGCCAATGACTGTAGTTTTGTGGATATATGTCTCATAAAAAGCAAAAATTCTGTGTCACATCCTTTGTTTTGTGCTTTACACCTTGTCTTGGTGCCAATGTGAGCATGCTTTCTGTTGACAATTGATTAATCATATAAGACTGATTTATCTAAAAGGTGCTTTGAGGATTTTGGCGGGAGCAAAAACTCCAACCGGACAGACCGTGGTTCATTTTTGGCGATGTAAAATCTTTCTCTGAGAATGAAAGTTACGCGAAAACAAAATAATACTAGTCGTTTCTCTCTCCTTTTTGCTACAGAATGATATCTTACACTTAACGCGCCGACCGATTTCTAATAGTGAAACTTGTTGGTAAACCTCAGCGGCTCGCCAAAACTTTTCGTCCGTTTTTTCTTCCCGCAAAATCCTCAAAGCACCTTTTAGATAAATCAGTCTTATATTGATGGATGGGGCATTTTGCTTAGTGTAAAGTACTATGATAAGTGTTGTACCTTACATAAAGTATGGTTCCAAGAATAAAATGACCATGATGTGAAAAGTTACTCAAAGATTTTATTTGTAGAATGGCCTGAGAAAATGATTGTTTTTTTTCTCAGCCAAAGAAGAAATTGAAGCCAATGACAATTGTTTTGGGGATATATGTCTCAAAAAGAGCAAAAATTCTGTGTCACATTTTCGTTTGTTGCTTCATGACTTGCATCTTTTTACTTTTGCTTGTCACTTGAACTGCCCCTCCTTAGAGAGAGCAGGAGGCAAGTGTGCATGCACTAAGCAAGTTTGCTCGTGACTCAGTTTTGCACCCTACTTGAGCACTACACTCTAAAAAGCCCTTCTTGGGTGCAAGTAGGGTGCAAAACAAAACATTGGAATTACAGTTGTCATTGCTGTAGGATGTTGTTGATTCAAACAGTTTTGACAAAGGGAGCAGGAGCATGGGGCATGACAGTTTTTGTGCGCTATGCACTACAACCAATGCTTAATGCTCGTGGCACTACTGACCTAGGCTGATGGATAACATTTCCCCAGAAGTGAAATGGTACAAGTGAAAGTGAAGTAGCATGTGGTTCAGGTCAGGAAGAGAAAATTATGAGCTTATTTTAATGCTTAAAAATGAAGTG
>JALLPB010000456.1:0-41951 GCA_036939975.1 Cyclostephanos tholiformis | reverse complement strand
CAAACAGATAATTCATTGGCTGCGCAAAAAGGGAGTGGGGGGTTGCATATGGCCCATTTCCTCTAAAATATTGCCTTCTTCAACCCCTTTTCGTGCATTGATATATAACGCTCCGATCTTGGCTTCGGCAGCAGAGGACATAACCGATTTAATTATGGATGTTTCATTGTAAATGGCACCATTGTTCGATGGGTTATCGACATTCTTGGAAAGAAAATAATGCTCATTTAAATATCCCACATTGCTGTGAATGGCAAGGACCATATCGCTTGCACAGTAAGGGGTGACTGCTGGTTCTTGTGTCGTGGCATAATCAAGGAACTGTTTTACACATTTCATCATTGATTGCATCGGCTTGGCCTGCTGGGCAAAAAGTGCACTGATGGGCGTCAGAAGTGTTCCGTCAACTTTTCCAGTGACCTGTTGCACGTGCTTTTGTTTGTCTTTTCTGACAGGAGCACTTGTGTCATATTCAGCGTATAGCTGCTTTGTACCATATTTTGGTTCAATGTGCAGATAGGGAGAATCTTGCCGTTTAGTTGGGACAATGTTATCGAATTGTCTCAAAGCTTTCTGAAGGTAAGGCGCCATTGACATTTTCATAATCCCAATCCAACTCAATTTTTGCAAATTCTTTTCCATTAAGATCAATGGCAACGTCGTAATATTTTTCAAGCGTGCGGATGAGGTGATCCAAATCATCTTTGTTGATGTATTTAATGCCAAAGTCGTCAACCACCAGGATAAACTGGATTGGTTTTGTTTTGTGTTTCTACAGTCGGGGCACAGTTTGGCTTTGATAGTATCCCTCTTGATTCAAACGTTGTTTGAGTTGATCCTGTCTGACTGAGCCGGCCTGAGGTTAGCCGTACATCGCTCATGTGACTTTAACATGTATCCATCCATCTGGTGTTGCTAATTGATGCAGGTTGTCATTGATTACTTCCTCTGGAATATCCGTCAATTTAATCTTGGCACATTTGGGTCGCTTCAATGGTGACATAAGGTAAAAATTGGTGAGATTGGCAATTGCAAATTTGGCCCCCTTTGTCAATATCATGCTGCTGAGAAAAATTTTGATGAGTAAAAGATTGGCTGTTGGGACACCAACATCATCTTGATAGTTGATGAGGTTGCCCCCCATTGTTGCCCTCATTTGATTTGGATTCTTTTTATCGGTTCGCACTGTGCAAACAAACTTATTGTAAGTCACGTCCTTCAGTCTGTCGATTGAAATGTCGTGCTTGTGAATAAATTGCAATGTGTTAGTCCTTTTTATCCTCCCTCCAATTCCCTGTGCTAACCTTCCAAATTCATCTGGTGTGGATTTGTTCTGAATATCTTTGAAACGTGGGTGTTTTAAGAAGAGACAATACTTGAGCAATTCGCCGGTTTCCTGATCAAGTGCGGCATGGGCTGCTTTGCATCAGCGTTGAGCTACTCGGTCGACAATGGTTTCACCAACAGTTGTTTGGGACTGGAGACGTTGTGCTCTAACCCGTGCGGCAATGGACTCATCAATATACTTGGGTGTCCTGAGGATGGTTTTGTGGTTGTCAATGATTTTCTTCTCAATGGTTTGGGTCTCAGGAGATGCGATGATCAATCGGGGGGGTTGGTCGTGGACCGTTGGTGGGGAAGGAAATGTGACAAGATTGCCATGTTGGGTCGCGGTAAGGTAGCCCTCTTTACTAGATGTTCCAAAGCAGCATGGAGGAATCTAATGACTTCTTTTGTGCTCAGCAGGTTTTACATGCTCGTTGCCATTTCTACGACATCGAGGCCAGGACTGATTGGGGTGTCATCGACGATTGGTACCATCCAAAGTCCCCAGCTGTCCTGCCACCCTTGGAAGGCTGGCAGCGCCGTTGAAGATATGGCAACGTCGCCTGCTTGGTAGACATCCACGCCGTCAGGTAAGAAAACAGTGGTATATCCGTTATCTGCGAGCATAGATACACTCATCAATGCTGGCTGACTCATTCCAGGGACCACAATTGCCTCTCTGACACCCTTGGAGAGTACACGGGTCAACAGTAGCCCAGTGTTTGTTGTTTGGAGCTTTGTGCCACCGGTGGTAATGACTACTTTGTTGGAACAACCGGTAGGATGTAATCCTCATAGTGAATTCACAAACGTTTTTGATGCCCCCAAATCTAATAATTGCCTGCGTGATGGTCTCTTTGATTGCATTGGCATCAAGTTGCAGGGCCTCATTGATTGCTTTCCATTGTTTGAATTGTTGAGCCCAGCGGTTGGCCGATTTTGACATGGGTCTGGGGCTGGAATCCGCGGTTGAAAGAGATATTGGTTTATTGGGTGGAAAGTTAAGTCCAGTGGCTGCCAGGTAAGGGAAAAATTGCTGTTTTAGTTTAGTGATATTGACCTTTCCCGGCTGCTACTGCTCTGTGGGCCTGACCTCCGCACACAATCAGGTGCTTTTCTTGCTTGTACAACCTGCAGGGCATTTGGTGGCATTGGCTTCAAGTTCAAAGGATGCTTTGGGTTTGTGATAAACCTCCAACCTGCAGTGTTGGCATTTAATCTTCCTCTTGTCCGCTCCTGTCTTTGGATTCTTTGGATTGGTTGGAGAAGGTGAGTTTTTCTTGAGCATCGCTTTGAACATTTCCATCATTTCCTTGAACTGCTTTTGACCCTCGTCCTTCATGCTGTTTGCAAGCTCGGCAATCATGAGGGCCTGTACCTCGAGCTTCTCGATTTGGTCAATTTCCTTGTCAGTGATGCTGTTAGCAATGCCGTGCCCCACCAATTTGGCTGTGGTCTGTTTTGCTTGTGCTGCTTTCCGAACTCTTTCTGAATGAAAACATAGAAGTTTACAAACGTCTGGTCTGCCTTGGGCTTTGCCTCCCAATCTCGGAGGGCGGGTTCATATTTGCCAGATGCGTGGAACATTGCGAGGGCAAAGGCAAGTCACAATTCTGGGTTTTTGCTTTGTCCAACTTTCAACAACTGACGCTCAAATTTGTTGCCTTGTGCGAAATGGGCCATGGGGGCTTTGATGCCATCCCATGGCTTTTGGATATTTGTGAAGACTTCCATCCCTTCCATGCGATCAAGGGTTCCACCAATGCTTTAAAGGTGGGTGAGTAATGCTTTTGGGGACAGATGGTTGAATCCCATTGTCTTGCTTTCAACCTCGACAAGCCATTTGTGGTCGATTGACTTGACAATCATCCTTCAAAGGCAGTTTTCAATCCCAATGTACGTCTCATACTCATTGCAGGCTGCTTTGTGTTTCGCAATTTGCCATTCACGAATGACTTTGCCATGTTGACGGTTGCTGGATACGGGCCTCGGTTTGTTAGGACAACAAATTTCATGCCATCATTGGAGAAGGTGCCGTATTCAGCTTCATCAATTACCATGCCAACGTGGCCATGCTCTCTGCCTCCATTTTGGATTGCGACGCTGCCAGCGGCATTGGTGAGTACTTTGATGAGCAGATTTTAATCTTTATCCGTTGGTTGACCATCAATTGTCATGATCTTGTATTTTACGAGACTCTGTTTGACATTGTGACGTATTCCCATGATTGAATGCTTTGTTTGGTGACAAATGAATCCATTCCAAAAGGATTTAGCTATGACTGCTAGACAGTGGCAAGTGCAAAGATTCCTTACAAAAGTCGTAGCTAAATTTATGAGCTACAATTAGCAAACTTCTTGCTTGTAAACCAGAAACTTTGAGAATTATTTAAATTCTTTCACCTAAACCTACAAACTCCAATGATCCCCTATTGCTATGCTAACTAATCTAACAAACACTCCTTTCTGGGACATCGGATATCAACATTGGTTGGGACAGAGCAGATCTTTGTCGACGACATGTTGGTCATAGAAATTGATGGTGAGACCAACTTTGGAGTGGTGATGTCTGGGTCTTGTGGGAATGTTGTGGTAGATTTCCTTTTTCTTTATTTCGTCGTAGCATTGGCATGCCTTTGCAAAAGCCTCCTTGTCAGGATGAGGATAGGTTGGTTGAGAGAACAATGCTTACTTGGGATGATTGGTTGGGTGAGTCAATCCCTTCTCAACAAGTTTACGAACAATAGAGTGAAACATCAACTCTGTTTGTGATTTTGGATTGGAGGTGGTATTCCACATGGTTGACAGTTGTCGGGTAGTGGGGCAAGGTAATAATAAAAAAGGGCAGAGTTTGAATTCTAAAATAAAAGGGCAGAGTTGAAATTCTAAAATTAGACAATCAGATGGATGCTTGTTTAAATTAAGCTATCCTGCCTAATTGTAATCGATGTCATTGACGTCAACATCAACGATCCCACCCTCCCCTGACTATGCCTGTTTGAGAACATGCTCCCTCATTGCAATGAGTAGGAATGGCTTGCCCTCATGCCTTTGTGGTAGAGCAGTCCAGGATACAGCCTTGGCAGCACGTGATTCTGGTGCAATTGATCAGACGGATTGAGATCCTCCTGTTCCTTGATAACATCGTCATTTGGTAGTATTCCACAGGCAGTTGTCATCTCGTGGTATTTAGTTGACTTCAAAAATGAGGGAGATGATCACGACAATGGATTCCATAGGATTGACTTGCTCCGCAATAACAGCGCCTCCGATTTGCAGGTAATGACAGTGGGATGGAGGGACGGGCATATGCCATTGGCAGATTGGAGCAGTTCCTTATCCAATCCATTCAAGGTCATGTGGTACATGGACACCACCATGTGCCCTTGATTTTTCCTCTCGATCGTCAAAGGCAGTGAGGTTGTCTGGAACAAATGTCCCGTGTTGTGCAAGGAACAAATGCCTCGTATTGTGCAAAAAAGTTTGTGAATTCCTACAAAGAAACAAAGATGGCTAGCAGAACAGAAAAAGGCAGCTTCGCGATCCACTGGCAAACTTTGATAGTGGACTCGATCTCCATAATTTGCAAAAGTTTGAGCTGCGACCCAGGTAAGACCACTCTTATCCTACACCAACTCCTCTGTACAATAGGTACCAGAAAACTTAATGTGGTTTACGGAAAAGGGGGGAACAAGTGATCATAAGGGATATTCCTTTGCTAGCTTAATTTTCTGCAAAAAACCTACCATTGCTGCCGAGGCATAAGAGATACCGGGGCATAAGAGACACTTTTTTCCTAGATAATTAGCCGGTTCTATGTACAACCTAGGTCTAAATTAGTCAGTAAATTTAAAATAGGAGGAATAAATTGCAATGCAATGCGACCGTTTTCAGAAACCTTCAAAAGCAACAATAAAATATTCAGCAAAAAATCTTGCATTTTTCATATTTGGGACAAATGAAAAATGACAGTCACAGGGGTTGGCGACAAAAAACTAATTATGATAGATTTAGCCTTTGCTTTCTGGCGTTTATATGTCTATTATGCCCTGGCAGCAATGGTATTTAGGTCTTACTAATTATCGTTTAGGTGTGGCGCACCCATTTTTAATTTTTAATGCTTAAAGCATTTTTTTGACTTTGTCATTAAAATTTCCCCTGATGCATTGGGAGTTGGACCAAACTGAGGGCACGAATGGATTCAGCGTTGAATTCTGCATTAGATTTATATGTCGGCATAATTGTTGGGTCATTAATCTTTGGCTACAATGCTTTGCACCACAAGGTCTGTTCATAATGCTTTAAAATTAATCTCCTACAGTATCCCATGTAGACTTTACATACCAAAAATCATGAAATCCCACATAAGCACAAATATCATCATAATCACATTGCAATATTGTCCTGTTTGGCTGATTCATACTCAATGAGAAGCATGGGGGGGCATTGTTGCAAAAGATAAAGACGTGGTGGTGGGGGGGGGTTACTGCAAAGGATAAGGGTGCTCCAGGGGGGGATGCTGCCGAGGATAAAGGCATGAAAGGGGGAGGGGGGGCAGTGACAAGACCCAGCCCAAAGGGAAGAAAACTCCCCACAAAGAGAAATTGGTCTCCATCTCCAGAGGATGTTGCTGGTACATTAGGGGGAAATGACAATGCAGCAGTGTCTGGGGGGGTTTGATGCAGCAGCTGTGGCATCTGGGGGGGAAATGCAGCAGCAGCAGCAGCACCAGCCACTGCTGTTCAGTGTACATGCTGGTCTTTTTTCAAGCCATGCAACTTCATGCTTCCGATGCCTGTGAATTGCAACAAGTGTGACGCTCCTGTCCATCATTTGTTCCAGATAATATGACTGAACAAGCACTCATATGAGTCTCCCAGATGCTCAAAATACCCCAATTACACCATGCACATTATCAGGAACTCTTGACCGCAGGGGACAAAAAGATGCCCAGCACATCATCCATGACATCTGCTGATGCGGCAAGTGCCACTGCCAGAGCGGCACAGCGGCACATCTTTATGAACTTGACACCTGCTCTGTCACAGGATCCACCCTTATTTGAAGTTTCACATGACACTTTGCACTCATCTCCCGCGGAATCTACACTAACCCCAGCAAACTCACAACATCCACACATAGCACTCAATAATGTTCCAGTGCCTATGCTTTTTCGAGTGGAACAATATTCATTCCTGAATGATGAGGATTATAACAATGCCATCACCAACGAAATTATTGAGAATATCAGTAACGAAAACGATAATGGTGGGAGCATTAGCGGGACCACAGCACTACTGCATCCTAATGAGGATGATTTATTTTTCAAAGGAGATCCAGATGAGGAGGGACGAGAGGGTTACGGTGGGGATAGCGACGAAGAAGGAGACAAGGCAGATATACACAATGTTGCTCTTGCACGTCGTCTCACAAATGATGATGAGGATAATGAAAGCTTTACAAAGCCCGCCCTCGAGAGAATTGTTTTATCCCATGTGTTGGGTATGGGAGTTTTGCATGGTGCTGAATCAGAGATCGACAATGACATTGGTGAACCAAGCAGTGGCACAGACGAGCTGATCAATTTCAATTTGCCAAACCTCATCGGTGCACCAGCCAGATGGATGCCACCAAGTGCTCCACTCACTTTCCACGGTTACAGGTCCAAGCCAGGAGACCCACAAAAGGATGATGTTGACAATCCTGATGGGTGGAGTATGTTTACGTTCACCCCATCCTATCATCTAAAGACCAAGAAGTATGATGGTCACACAACCCCATCAGGAGCGTATGTTGTCCTGGCCGATGCAACTGGCAAGTGCATGATGAACGGGTGGGAGTTCTTTTACAAGAACTGGAAGGTGGAAGCATTTGACATTGAAAATTATGTGAGGATGGGAGCAAAGTTTGGTGATCTAAAACCCGATTCAAGGAAGTGATGCCTTGACGCCAATGTGTTGAGGCAGCACGATCTAAATGGAAAACAAATGCACCATGACCCATTTTCCCTTTCATAAATGTTGTTCCCTTTTTGTGCTCCCTCTGACTTGAGCAACCAATCTTTGCTGTGAAAAGAGTTGATGCCACATGCAACAAAAAGCCCTACACAAGAATGTTTGTATCTTTCCAGTCAATGGGTGCAACTAACATAGCAGGTATTAATAACCTTCTCGGGAATACTTTCATCAGCTGGAAATTCTGGCATGCTCCATACCTCCATGCAATGTTGATGGGTGTGATTGCAGCATATGATATGTATCTAGAATGTTATTAGGGTATGTTAGATGCAACGTGGATGGTTCCAAAGAAGGAGAGGATGAGCTTCTCAGAGTTCTGGTTGAAGCTTTCAGAGCAAATGATAAGGTATGATCCACATGATGATTTGTATGCAGGTGACAATAAATTTAGGAGGAGTACCCAGGTGCATAAGATGAGATGGAGAGGGAGTAAGAATTTGTCTGTGGAAGAGTTCCCAGAAACAGGAGTAACACTTGCAAACTTGAGGGCTGCTGAAAAAAGAATCTATGCAATGACGGAAGACCTTCAGAAGCAATTTGACGCTATTATGAAAAAGACAAATTCAGGACCATGTGAGGTTTGTGGCTTGCTGACCTATTGGATGTGCTCAACGTGTAGGAAATACATGTTTCTGCTCAACAAGCGGCATTGGAATGGCACCAAGTGTGCATTTTTGTTCCACAGTGAAAAATTCTTAGAGTTGGCAAGGAGTGACTATCTCGAATGGAGAGAGTAAGAATAAGGACAATATAAGATGGGAATTGGAGAGTTGGAAGCCAGCTACAAAGGCTGCCATGGAGAGACACGCACGCTTCATCACACAGCTCAATTCAAGTGCAAGTACCAGTGGGAGCATGTAATCTTATTAGGTTTGTGTTGCTTTTGAAGTATTAATGCTTGAAGCATATTTACTGTTTGGTTGAGAATTGAGAATCCTTTGTAGGAATTGGTAATGGGCAACATTGTGTCTTTATTTCTTTTAACATTAAAACTTGGGAGTACGTGTAATGTTTCAAACATTGGTCAATAGGGTGAAAGTAGTCGAGTGATCATATAGGTATCAGTACAAGGGTGATTTGCAAGGAAATGTTTGGGACATTTGATCATAGAACAGAAACGAATGCTTAAAAGATTATGAGAAATGCGACTTGAGAAAAAGAAAGTGACAGCGGAATTCAAACTGTAGAAGTTTGCAACAAATGTTTGGGAGATTAGATCACAGGACAAAAACTAATGCTTTAAGCATTATCAGAAATATGACTTGAGAAAACTTATCTTAAGCTGGAATTAGTATCAAAAATAAAACAGTGAAGATGAGAAAATCCGAAATTTTAACGCTTTAAGACTTGAGTTTTGTGCCACACCTAAATGATGGATTTGTAAGGGGTCTTGAACGGATGCAGCTTTTGTCAAATACATCTATCACAGCCTTGTATGATACAGAATTACTATTGCTGGCATGATGAAGAGCGAGTCTTTTATTGATGTCTTCAAGAAGTGGCAAGGCCAGAAACTCAGTGAAGATCTTACGAATATGTAGAGGTGGGAGGGTCCTGAGTTCAGTGATGATTGTTGGATCCAAAGGGTAGTTCCAATTATAACAAGTATTCAGAACATCCAGTAGAAAGCCTTGCATTTCAAACTCAAGACCAGCTGATTGAGAAGATACGGTTGCAAGAAATGCCATAAACATTGCTTTGGATTGGATTTTCCATTTCCCAAGAAGTAGATGCTGAGGAGTGGAGCCATACGCCATAATGTACCAAAGTGCCTTGACAAACATTTCTTGATTTTCTTCATCAAGTGCATTGTCAGAAATGAGGTTGACAAGACGCTCTGAGAAATCTTCAGCAGACTCTCCAAAACTAACGTGCATGAAGTCATACTGATGGTCCAGCACCTTCCACAAGAGAAAAGTTCTATTGAGAATAACTGTTGGGACATGATTTTCTGTGCACGAAGCTGAGCAAAGCTTGAACCACCGGTCACATTGCATCCCACCCATGCCAGGAAATCAAACTCGAAATAGTCTCATTGATTACACTGCCTTGAGATGCATATTCCCCCGCTCCGAAGGAAGTAAGATAGGCTACAATTTTACTCATATAATTGGATTTGTTCTCAAAATGCGCATTCAGCTTGAGGATGAAATTGGCCCTCTCCAGAAAAACGAACACGTACTGCCGGCACTTTCTTCTTGTGTCACTCAAAAACGCCGAAATAACATCCATGAAATGGCAATGACCAAACCTTGTGACTGCAGCTAGCAAATCATCGTAGAGTTGAGAATCAGGGTCTTGGGAAGGTGAGAGGAGAGAGAATATTCTTCTAACATAGAAAATCCTGAGTTGGGCACTTTTGCCAGTTGACCTTTGTCAGCATTATTATCAATGTTTGACAGGACTTAACATCAAAATCACACTTCAGTTTTGATTTAACTACTGCGAGCAGTCTTTTGAGAAGGCTGTAATTGCATGTTTTTATGGCCTTTGCCCTAACTTCAGCGATGCCACTACATCCACTAAGGCATTTGAGCTCAAAATCAGAGCAACTTGGGTCGTATGCTAAAAAGTAATGACAATTGCATGTAAGCAATACAACACAGCAATATGCACAAACTAGAATAGTTGGTTGACACTTGCCAAGAATAAAGCTAGCTCTGTATAAACGCTTTGTGTTTCTTACGTATTCCCCAGTGATGCTTTCATGGACACAAGGCCCCCAAATGTCAACAAAGTCATCATCAGCGTCAGCAAGCACTATTCCATCTGGGCCGAATCTGTTGAAAGATTCAAAATCCACAATTTCACGCAACCACCCATCTTCAGATGTTATATCATGGCCTTCCTTGTCATACAATGTGGCCTTGGATGTCGTAGTCATAGCGGCTCGTTTGAACCCTAAAATCAAGCTCAGCTGTAATGATGCGAATCTTCCACCTACTTTTAGTGGCCGCCTTGGTTGCTTCAAGATATACCCAGTCAGAATTCGCCAACGAGTTGATTCCTTTGCTTGCAAGAGAAACAGCGGTGTACTCTTTCGCCATTGGAATGAGTAGCAACCGATCTGCCGGAGGCAGAAATTCTAGGGAACGTTTCAGCGGCAACTGAGATTCATTCAAGTGATTAGTTTTGATCAGATCATCCAGTAGAAATGTCAACATAAACATATAATCTCCCTTATCATTGAACTATTGAGAGAATTCAAAGTGGGCGTTGGCTCAATTTTATAGTGCAGAGAATATTGGAGCAAAACACGTGACCCACTTTGTATCTTGGCAATCTTGAGTTCACGGTCGCTGTAGTGGCAAATGAAGTAGCAGGAATAGGCGGATTTGCCGGAAGTAATGCCAAGGTCGAAGTGATTACTCATTGTCTTGTGTTCATGGCCGCAGGAACATTTGTTACCGAGATCGAATATGCCGACCTTCCCTCCCGTGAATACTGATGGGAGCTGGATGAAGAGCATTCCCACGAAATTTACGCCCCCATTATCAATCAAACAGTGATTGATGCGACTGCCCTTCTCCATTAAAAGGAGCATTTCCAGCTCCACGGATAGATAGTCCGGTCCCAACCCAAGCTTGTACGCGATGGTCTTCACCAGCTTATCACGCGCAACCTCCCACGCTTGGTGATTGTGAACATGTACCTTCCTTGACGGGACGGAGTGCACTCAGTGGTACGATTCGTCCTCGATCTCGCACGAGTTGCAATTAGACTTGATCAACCTCACATGGAACTCAGTCAGGGGCAATGGCAGGTCACCGACTCAATCGATTCGAAGCCTGAGTGCTGCCGGTTGAGCGGGCACAGTCATGGTCCCGTCGGCCCCGTCGGACGCGCAGGACGTCCCCGAGCCTCCGTAGTCGACAGCGTATTGCAGACACATGTGGACATCATAGAGGGACGAGGAAAGGTCGTTTTGATTGCTATCATCATCTACGTCATCGTCGTCATTGTCATTGTTGCCGTTGTTGACATCGTGCTTCTTGCTCCAGCGGCAACAACGTCGACGTTCAGTATTCCAACGTTGGCCTCGGCATCGTCACGACAGTCCGTGGGCTGTTCCTGGACTGCCATTGATCTTCTGCTCCTGGTGAGCATGCTGGGGATGAAAAGGTTGAGTGGAGGGACTGAACGAAAGGAAGTAGGAAGAAGAATGTTGGGGAGAGTACATAGTTGAATTTCAATTTGTTTTGACCAAATCAAAATTGTTGGTTTCACTTGGGAATTAGTATTGCGACTTTAAGTGGGAAGTTTGGAGACCCCCCCCCCCCCCGCCCGGCCACGCGCACCTACCCTGCCTCGCTCCCCCCAATAATCGGACCACCAAGATCACGAAATAATAATATCAACAGTCAACTTCTCCGGCACCAATCACCAACAACTCTCCCTTAAAATACATCATGGGACTCCCACGATGCCTATCCTTGCCGGGCGTTGGCGCATTGATCAACATTTGCGCAATATTCTTCCTCGTTGTGATATAGCGGATATAGTCCGCGTTTCTCACAGTTAGTCGAATTGAAATGAAAGCTAACAACCTCTAGTAAAAGATGTTTTGAAATCCAGGTTTTTATGAATTATGAGCCCTATCACTAGCTTTGCCGTGATGAGCCAAAGACAATCCTACAGGGATCTAAGGAGGAATAGTCCAAAGGGCTATCTCCAATGAATGGATGAAAGAGTGTTCTTGTGTAGAACCCACGTGAATGTAGCATGAATGTGAATGTAGAATGAAAGTGTACTTCTCCACATGGTGTCAGGGGAGAATTCCCATGATTTTAGCTGTGGACTTGTAGAGCAAATCTACAAGAAAGTACTATAGGAGTGGACAGTTTAGCGCATGTCAGCATCGGTGTCAGAAATGGAAGGCTGGGATGGGGAGAATTCCCAGGATTTTAGCTGTGGACTTGTAGGGCAAGTCTACAAGAGAAAGTAGGAGTGGACACTTTGAACACTCCGAGGAACCCATCTCTGCTATGTGAACATGGTCCAGAATCAATATTTGTTCCACGATCGTGCCGTCGGCGAACACGTGAGGATGAACATCCCCATTGATGACAATCGGCCACCTTTGGACGTTACCACCTTTGGCCTATCCATCCCCCGCGGCAATGCGGTGGCACTACAATCGATTCGCATATCCAAGGATGAGGAGAAGGACATCGACCAGTCCATTTACGGCAACATGGGAGACAAGCCGCATTTGGGAGGGTTTACAGAGTTCGATGTGAGTATTTTTTGTCGTGAGTTGCCCGAATTCCTCGTGGGTGCAACAACATCTGACTCTGCCTTCCAAAACAAGCCGCTAGGTGTCTCTCCATCGCTGTGGAAACACATGGTAAGCACGCGCCCTCAAGAAATTAACAATATCACCACATTATGATCACGGACGGATCACGAAACACTCACTCCCCCCCCCCCCGAAAGATCACCCACTTGGGAATCAAATCATTGCTCGACATTGGATGCGGCAGGGGCATATCCACGTTGTGTTATCTTTTGAAAGGAGGGTACCGAGAACAGGCAAGGAGGTGGTTGGAAGGGCGTCCCCTGATGCACCGCCTGTTGGGCTCTCCCCCCCCCCCGAAAGATCACCCACTTGGGAATCAAGTCATTGCTCGACGTTGGATGCGGCAGGGGCATATCCACGTCGTGGTTCGTCCTCCACGGATTGGAATACGTCGTGTGCGTCGAGGGGAGTCACGACGCGGTGATGCAATCGATCGTACCCGAACGGGAGGATAGGGTGATCGAGCACGACTTCTCGCGCGGACCGTGGTGGCCGGATCGGACCGTCGATGCAGCGTGGGCCGTGGAATTCGTACGTGCTCGAACTCACTTCGCCTTTATGGCCGTGTGATTTTTATGTCGTCGTACATAATTTTTCGTCCTTCGAAAACTCCCCGTAAGTGACCCGCCGTCGTCGTCATTACCATTCGTAAAAAAATTGCATAGACGGAACACGTGGGGAGGAATTATCAGCCGAATTACCTAACCGCATTCAGGAAGGCGGCGTTGATCTTCGTGACTCACTCCAATTGGGGAGGATGGCATCATGTCGAGGTGCATAAGTGAGTTGATTGTTGATTGGATATGTCCCGAGTCGGTCGGATGTCATTGATATATCTCATCTTTTTCTAGTGACGATTGGTGGAGAGTACGATGGGAGGCTGTGTTGAAGCAACTGCTATTGGTCCCTCCTTCCACGGGAGGTTGAGTAGCATGCCCAAGTATAACCTAGTAATTGGAGATTATATTTAAAAAGTGGAACGAGAGACGAACGCTCTCTTCCATGCTACCCTTAGTGGTAAACCCGCTCGTCGCATGGAGGAATATGCCTGTGTACTCCTTAGTCGCCCTTGCACGCAATAGAGAGGCCCGCTTGCCTTCTCCAAGTTAGCCACTTCATCATCTTTCGTCCAGTAGGTGCGCTAGTAGGTGCGTCAAGATGTTCTGGTCCAGTACGTGCGTAAGAAGGTGCGTCAGTAGGTGCGTTAGGTGCGTAAGTAGGTGCGTTAGTTGTACCTGCATTTCCCCGTGCTCCAACACACTCCTGCGGTGTCTCCCTGTCCAAGCGTGGTATAGGAGACCCCGAATCTGTGTTAACCATTGCACTTGTCGCAGCCTCCTCATCTGGCCCCATCGGATCCTCCGGGGGTCGCACATAAATCATCCTAGAGTAGACTTCGTCCTGATAATCAGGTTTGATTCCCATCACTTGTGCCCTGAACTCGCGGAACGTACTTCCTTGTTTGGGTTTGTGTTAAAGTCTGTCCACATTTGATCTGTAGGGCAGTGTTGTACGACTATTTCCCCTTGGTCAATTTTATCTTTGATATAAAAACACCTTACCTTAATGTGCTTAGTCCGTTTTGAGCTGCTTGCTTTACCATTGGTCTCGAGTAGGATTGCGCTCATTGTCGTATCCCTGTTCCTGAAGGAAGTATCTCACCCAGAGGATGTACGCGAGAGAATCATCGACCCCAACCAATTCGGCTTTGGTCAAACTCTTTGTGTTGATATTTTGTTTCCATGAATAACTCATAGCCATACCCTGTCCTAAACTCATCCCCGCTCCGGTATGCCCCTTACAGTCCTCGTGCACTGCATATGCAGCGTCCACCCACCATCGCTGTAGTGTGACTGAATCCGCCGAGAGAATCAGTGGCATGTGGATTGTTCCCTATAAATATTGCAGTAGCCGCTTTAGCTTCCACCAATCGTCCTCATCGGGGCTTTTTACCCTGGTGGTGAGGAATGCTGTCACTGGCTGGATGTCTCTCCGTGCTCGTGCACTCAGGAAAAGCAGCTGTGCCACTGCGTGGTGAAACTCCCTCGCTTGTTCCTCTGGGAGGGGCCGTGCCTCAGCGACGTCGCGCACCCTAAAAAGGTGATCAGCGGCAGGGGTCATCCTAATCCCTACAATCTCCTCCGGAAAGTCCGTGATGATTGTTCAGATATACTCGGACATATTCACCATTACGTGGCCCGCTTTGCTAAAATCAAGGATCATCCCCAGATAGGTGTTCCGCCACTGCCACTCCGTAGGTAATGCCGAGCCACTCCCCAAACCTTGTTACCTCCGCGGGGTCAACATGCGACACTTTTAGGTCGTCGACGTTCCAGCATACCGTCATTTGTTTCCCATTGATTACCTTATTCGGGACGCATGGATCGTTCGGATTCAGCACGAACCCCTCCCCTTCGAGGTCCCCAACTAACTTTTGGTAGAACAGCAAAGCACTTCACAGGAGGCCATACAGAGCCTTTTGGATCTTCACATAAAGGATTGGTATATTCCGCCTATCCACCGTGATGTACTTGCGGTAGAGAGCTGATGCTACCTGCACCATGAGTTCTGCCAGTTTTCCTTTCAGTATCATTGTAATGTCGTCATCGCTATCCGCGTGAAGGAATGCTCCTGGAATGTCGTAACATCCAACGTCCCTCCCCTCGTACGCGTCAATAACCGATGTGAGGAACACTGATTCAGTCGACACTGTCGGCGATGTCGTGTCATGTTTTGACCAATCCCCGCATTGTTTTCTCCCATCGGCGCAAAAACGCCCTTTTATTGATTTATCTCTCTTTTCCTTCAGGAACATGAGTGACGAAACAGCCTTTTCCTTCTCATCTGCGGTGAGGTCGCTCTTGTGAACTGGGGTGAAAATGGCCATGTTGTGCATCTGGCTGAGCTCCTTGTAGACCCCCTCCTCCCCTCTCTTTTTGAATTTTTTTAGTCCAGCCCCCACCAAATATTGTTGGAGGATAATCCCCAGGGCGTGCTCAAGCCTGTCCTCCACTGGGACTGGCTTCGCATCACTTACATCACCCCTCGAGAATAGTACCACTCCATCCTTTATGACAGCTCGACATCCTTCATCTCTCTCATGAAGGAAGGCATAGTCATTGTACCTGGTCGTCTGCCCCTTGTTGCTCCGTCTTGACCCCGGATCTCCCGGTACGTCTTCAACCGCCTCCCCTTTGGCGTCGTCTTCCCCCTCGGTGTCATCACTGTTGTCGGACTCATATCCGTTCCCTCCGGTGCCAATGCTATTATCGTCCTTGTCGTTCCTTGACCACCACGGTGTCATCACGCCTCCGGGGGGGTGGAGGAATTTTGGCCACGGATATCACATCGTCGTCATTGTCCCACTGCTCCTCCCCATCAAGGGGTTCCCCCAGGTTCCGCCCGCCGTCTATCCCTCCTCCGATAACTAGTGGCTTGAGTCCTGCGTTTAGCGCTGCGGCATCCTCGGGTTGTCTGTGGGGTTCGGGCTCCTCTTCTATGGGACCGACACGGTGATCCCTCTCCAACGCCACTCCTGGGAACTCGGCCGTCACAGAGGGGTAGGGAACTGCCTCTTCTTCCACTAAACTTTCCAAGGTTTCGTCTATCTCTTGGTTCCACTCGAATAGTACCCCGCTCCTGTCTGCAAAGTCGAGTGTACTTTTGTTATCACGGAGTCCGGCTAGGTTGCCAATTACTGAGTAACAGTAACGAATTTTTGGGTTTCAAAATCCANAGTAACCAAAATTTGAGAACAAAATACAGTAACAACAGGAATTACTAAGTAATTACTCAGTAATTGGCAACCTAGGAGTCCGGCATAGGGTACCGGGTGAAGCTGTGTTGCTTGATTTTCTTCCCAGTTTCCAAGTTAAAAAATTTGTACGTTCCTTGTAGGTTCCCAGTCGGCCCGAGGACAATGGCTGGGATTGACTGCACGCTCATCCCGTTTGTCGGGCTTGGCTCCTCATGGGTTTCGCAGTACGATCTGAATGGCGCCCGGCAGTGTTTGGTGAAGTCGAGCTTGTGTCGAAGCACGATTTCCCGGGGCAACAGGTATTCGGATACGCCTGACTTTGACGGGAATGCGTTGAGCCACATGACGACGTGGTAGATGAGCTCGATGAGGATTACTTGGGGCATCCGCTTGAATGGGAGGGTATTCAGCACCCCCCTTCCACGCTCCTTTATAAGTCGGATACGCCTTTCTATCTCGGGAACGTGTTCTTTTGCAGCGGTGGTATTCATGTGCAGCTCAGGGACGAGGGGACGGATTTTTTCAAACTCATTGTCCATTAAAATGGTCCTGACGGTGAAGCCTCCGCGCACATATTTGCTCACCCACACCCCGTCGATCTTCCCCAGGTTTCCCACTTCTGTCATTGTTGTGGATCCACAGTTGCTGTGGCCGACGAGCCCCTTGATGGGCTGGTGGATGTTCTCTAGAAGGGACCGATACGGCGTGCTTGCGTAGCTTGCGCACGTATCAATATAGAGATAATTTGGGTGGAGGATTCCTCACACCCCCTTATCCCCCCTCTGTGCAAACTCACACTCCTGCTCTGGGCCGTCCGCTCCTGTACTGAAGAACCCGTGCGCGGCCTTGGACTCGTCTATGTTCAGGTTGTCGATCTCTTCCACCGCGAGCTCTGGGCACCGGTTCATGCGATGCCCGGGCTGGTTGCAGTGCCAGCAGTTCGGGTTAGTTGGGTCCCGTCTTTCCACTCCCTAATTGTTTCCCCCGCGTTTTGCTCCTTTGTCCTGCACGAACGCCATCCCCTCCCCGGGGTCCTCACTCGCGCGTTGGAGACAGGGGCTGATCCTGTAATCGTTCAGGAGGCAGGTCACCTCCACGATGGTCTTTGGGTAATGATCTTGGCCCTTTGTCATGTTGTTGGCCAGTTCAGTTTTCAGGGCGCCGTATCTGGTGCTGTCAGCCCCACGGAGGATCATACACGCAAGGTAAGCTTCTCAGCACGCTGCCTTTGCCGTAGCCAGCTGCTGTGGTGTCGCCGTGTGGAGTTGATCTCCCGGAACCCCTTGCTCCAGTAGGTGGGCATTAATTAACCCCGGCTCGTTCCCGTAAGCGCCCCCATACGTCTCTACCACGCCCACGAGCGCCTGAAAGTACTGAATGTAGTCCGTGTTAGTCACATCTTGTCACTGGTAATGTACCGACACCCTGTGCTTGGCCTGTTTGAGTGCCCAGGTGCTCTGTTGCCCTGCTCCGAAGTCGCAGCAAAAACCTCGGATGAGGCGGAGGAGTTCAACCACATCTTGGCTCCCATTCACATTCATGTACGTCATAGCCCCGCGGATCTTACTTACTAAAGCTGGTGAACACTGCCACATTACTAGTGCATAGGCCCTCTTGGTACTTTCTTCGATTTGTATAAGCTGTGTCCGTTTCTCACGGAGTGCCTCTTTCCAGATCTGGATTTTTTCTTGGTTGTTTGGATCGCTTGGATACGTTGGCATCGTCACTGTCGGCGTGATGAGCTCCCTCATACCCCTCGCAACTTCAGCTCCGGACCTATACTCTTGTTGCACATACCTCGCTATGGCATCGACCGACTTGTCGTACTTGGCCGCGTACTTGGGGTGACCGATATCGAAGGTGTCCTCCTCCAAACCGACCATTCCGGTGGTGTATTCCTTCTTCTGCGGCCTGTTGGGCCGACGGGGCTTCTTCGCCTCGACCTTGGGCTTCTGTTCCTCGGTCATGCTTGATGGATGATTGTGCTCAAATCACCCCCGCTACAAAAAACAGCCAACACTTTTTAAATATAATGTTGAAGCAACTGCTATTGGTCCCTCCTTCCATGGGAGGTTGAGTAGCATACCCAAATAACCTAGTAATTGGAGATTATATTTAAAAAGTGGAATGAGAGATGAACGCTCTCTTCCATGCTACCCTTAGTGGTAAACGAGGAATATGCCTGTGTACTCCATACCTAGTCGCCCTTGCACGCAATAGAGAGGCCCACTTGCCTTCTCCAAGTTAGCCACGTCGTCATCTTTCACTGTCACGTCAGGTCCAGTAGGTGGGCCAGTAGGTGCGTCAAGATGTCCTGGTCCAGTAGGTGCGTAAGTAGGTGCGTCAGTAGGTGCGTTAGTTGTACCTGTATTTCCCCGTGCTCCAACAGGCTGCTGAGTGTGTGTACTCGGAAATTTTGACCAAAGAAGCAAAAGCCGTAGCTGTAAGGGATCAAAGCTTGAAGAACCTTACGCTGGACATGAAAGTAGATGAGCTTTACTTCGTCGGTCAGCATATTTACTTGAATGTTCAGGTTTTCATTAATCCCATGGTAAGCCGTGTTGTCAATGATTACGCTTAAACCACGAATGCCTTGTTGCGAATGATTGCGTACACACCGCCAATGACTTCATCGTCATTTCCTATCATGATCATGTCTACTTCACTCGACGAACGCTAGGTGGCATCGTTGCCAGAACACGCTCACTTATTTGCAGAGGTGTGTGTTTCATGTAATGAATTCATTCATCCTAACGTCGGACATTTAACTTTAAAATTGACTCATGTTCGATATTTCATTGATTACAGCATGGTTGCTTTTTCAGTGGCAAAGATGGCAAAACTCACGTCGACTGTAGCGACACGAAAGCCGGAAAGGTCGTGACACCACTACCTGCATCTTACAAGCCGCTGATTCTTAACGATGACATGGACAAGAAATGGCTCGACATGATAAAGAATTTCAAGACGTCGGGTAGAACGATGGAAAATCAAAAGCGAAAAAAGAAGCCAATTGCTGAAAAGAACGATCAGCAGTGAGATTGAACGTAGCAGAAACTGTAGATTTCCGCTAACCGCCTACGCCAGGTATGTGTGGATTGATTGTATTTCTTACATTACCCCAATAGGCGTCACATTTTGTTCATAGTAGCAGCATGTGTTTCATCTAACTGTATAACAAGTTGAAAAGTTACGGAGGTGATGATGGACAATCAACTTGTTGGGAGAATAAGTACAAATGTGAGACTAAGCCAAACGACTGTATCGGGCAGAAAAGGAGTCTTATCATAAAACAATAGCGTTATTTTTCAGGAGTCAATGCGAAACATACACCCAACTCGAGGACACTTAGAGGTATTACATATACTCATGCTTAGGAAAGCTTAGAGCTATTCTACTTCTTGAAAACCTTCTGATCCATTCCCGGCGCGCGCCAAGTAGTCTATGTCATCCCCTTCGTCGTTGTCTTGGTTGTTGTCAGCGTTTTTCATTGTTGGCGTGACGATCCTGCCTCTCCACATCGTTCAAGCGATAAGCCTTGCCATGACTGAACTTCTAAATTAAAAACCCACCTCCTCATCTCCATCGCTGCAATAGCCTGTGTCCATGGTGGGCAGAAGTTAAGACATCACCAGCCTTTGTTTGTTAATCGCACAAATCGAATGCCACCCCTGCATCCTTTCCTCACCCTCCACTCCTTCACGTTCCCTCCCCCCAACCATGCCTGTTACAAAAATTTCCCTCATACGTTCGCTTGGTGAATCAATACACTTCATTTGTCAGATACTGCTTTATCCGTACGATCCATTCTACTAAGTCGTCCCATGCGACTGGACTTCCAAATCCACGCACCGATTTCCTCGTCATCGGAAAAGTCGAGGGCCGTCATAGAATGATACGCGCCGTATCTAATGCAAACTCCGCCCCGTTGGTCTTGGAGGGTGCACTCCTCGTGGCTACAGCGGTTCATCTTTGCGCCGTGCTTAACGCAAACTCCTCCATTGACGACAATTTTGGTGCACCCCTCTTGGTTACAGTGTTTGGCCCTCGCGCCATTTCTCGAGCAAAATCCTCCCTGAACGAACTTATTGGTGCACCCATTGTGGCTACATGGTTTCTTTTTGCGAAGAGTCTGTGAAATTAATAAAAGAGCATGTTTAATTCAATGCCAGTTGTCACTCATGCAACTTTTCGACCAATGAACATCACTTACTTGACAAACTTTCTCTCGTGCGACGGCATCACTCACTATTTCCCATTCGTTTGTGGAGTAATTGTACAAAAGAAAGCGTCCGGGCGGGTTCATGGTTTGTATTTGGTGGATGATTTGTCTTGGTGGGTGAGAGATGTGTCAGCCACTATGATATTCTTAACAAGGCAAGTTTGGGACAGGACTCACCTAGATATCGCGGCCTTATGCTTCTTTCTCGCTACCACATATTCACCAGCACGATCTTGAGCAATACACCTTAGCTGCTCATTACCACAATGTGTGTATTTGTTTCCTCCACGTCCTAAAAGTACATCATTCTCATTAGTTCTGATAACGGAACAGGACATGATTATGCTGAGTTCTCTAGTTGATGAATTATGAGAGAGAGCCTACACAAACGATTCATCGTTCATTTGAGCAAATACTCGGATGCATGCGATGTTCCAATCGTGGGGAGGCTCGTAATTGCCAAATTTCTTGTTCGCATTGAACCGAAATCGGCACCTCCCAATTTTCATGAAATATATATTTTCACCCATTCAATATTGACCTTCACACATGGGAACCTCGAATCATCAAGATGGATTATGGACCCTAAACGATGGTTGTTTCTTCTCGTACACGGTTGACGTGCACATGGTCATGTGATGAGCCAATCGCACGGAATGATGCGCACTCCTCATCACAAAATCCAACCAAAACCCATGTCAGCATTATTATCTTCTCTCACACGAGCATCTTCATCAATTTACGAGCTTCCCCCGAAAGCTCTTCATCGTCTCGCTCCACTTGCCGGGGAGGGCAATAAAAGTTGTTATAATATATAGTCATCCACTGCCGCATGTGTTTGCGAAGGGACGTACACGGTCATGAACCTTCAAAGGCCAGCCGCCGAACAATCCTCTGCCAGGGTCAGGAGGCGTTCGGCCCCTTCGTGACATCTCTGAGACGAAAGATATTCTTTTTTTGAAGAACTGACCACGTTTTTGTGACGGTGGGATGACGTCGATCGGAACATTGACTATTGACGTAGGAGTCCATATACTTTTGAAGAATACGTCATCGAATTTCGTTCCAGAAGATCCAAAAAAAGAGAGCGAGAGAGAGAGTGAACCCAACCAAGAGCTCTACTAACGGAGAGTACACAAAGGTGCTCACAATTCATCACTTTCCTCTCCCGAAAAGAGTCAACACCCTCGCCGCTCTCCATAAAAAGTTGTTATGATGAAGTTCTCCCATCTTGCCGCATTCTGCGCGCTGCAGATCTCAAGCTCGGATGCATTTGCGCCTGTGTCTGTTCATTCTCCTCGTTTGCCTTCTACCAGCTTGAATTCCGGACTTCGAAACCTAGTAGTCAAGTCTGGAAAATCTAATGTGTCCAAGGTATCGTCGAAAAAGTCAGTAGCGCCGACCAACGCCATTGAGATCGACACAACGGACGTCATCACCGGGAAGGCCGACACAACGGGCACGGGCAATATCACCGAAAAGGAGGTCCGCGCTCTCTTCGAGCTGTGGAACTCGGCCCTCGCCACCGGCGACTCTCGCATCGTTGCTGATCGATACATCAAGAAACCCGTGTTGCTTCCCACCGTCAGCGATGAACCTCGCACTAACTTCAATGCAGTGAAGGACTACTTCGACGCCTTCCTCAAAAAGAAGCCCCAAGGTGAGTCGAGCTGTACCACACATTCATTCTCTTGTTTGATGCTGTCATAGTCTAACTAACTTCATTTACGTTCACTGCTGTAAAAGGCAAGATATTGTCAGGCGACATCCACATTGGTGATGGCTGGGCAACGGTAAGGCCGTGTCTTCACTCGTCGCCATATACAATGCGTTGGAATGACAATTGATAAACATGTCATTTATTGCCACTTATTTTTTTCATAGGATGCGGGTATTTACGAGTTTACCATGGGCGCCACTGGCGACAAGGTGAAGGCACGCTACACCTACAACTACGTGCAAGAGGGCGGGCAGTGGAAGATTCAGCATCATCACTCCTCCGTAATGCCCGAGGAGATCGCGATGGGAAAGTCTATCACCGAAGACGAGGTTCGTGGTTTGTTCGGCCTATGGAACACCGCGTTGAGTACTTTGGATCCAAAGAAGGTTGCATCGCGCTATGCCAAGAAGGGAGTGCTGCTCCCCACTGTTTCTGATACGCCTCGGACGGACTTCGCGAGTATTGAAGACTACTTCACGAACTTTCTGAAGTTGAAACGTGAGTGAAAAAATTCTCGCAACCACTTGATGCATGAATGAATGAAATATATCACCTCGATGCTGTTCCTCCTCTGATCCACAGCACAGGGAGAGATTTTAGATTCTCACGTCACCATTGGTCACAACTGGTGCCAAGACGTTGGTATCTATGAATTCACCATGGGCGCAACTGGTAAGAAAGTCAAAGGACGATACTCCTTCGTTTATGTATGGGAGGACGGAGAGTGGAAGATCAATCATCATCATTCCTCTGTCATGCCTGAGGGAATCGTTGTCGGCGAACCCATTACCGAGAAAGAGGTCCGAGGACTATTCAATCTGTGGAACGACGCGTTGGCGACCAAGGATCCGCTCAAGGTTGCCCAGAGGTATTCGAAAGCTGCAGTTCTCTTGCCGACCGTGTCCGATATACCTAGGACAGACCATCCTGGCATCGTGGACTACTTTACTAATTTTCTCAAGTTGGAACCCCAGGGTGTGGTAAGTGGTCTATGAATAATCTTTTGCATTCTTTTTATGTAGCATATCAGAATACCTAAATGACTATCATGTTCGTCGTGTGGACCGTCCAAGATTGAAAGTGGCAACATCATCGTCGGTGCCAATTGGGCACAAGATGCTGGCATCTACGAATTCACCATGGGTGCCACTGGCGCCAAGGTCAAGGGACGATACACATTCGTGTACGTTTTCGAGGATGGAGAATGGAAGATCTCCCAGCATCACTCCTCTGTTATGCCGGAGGGCACCATGCCCAAAGCCATTACCGAGGAGGAGGTAAAAAATTTGTTCTATCTCTGGAACTCGGCGTTGGCTACTGAGGATCCTGATGCTGTTGCGAAGCGTTACGCCTCCAAGCCTGTCCTCCTTCCTACTGTGTCCGATGTTCCCAGGACAGATTACCATTTGATCAAAGATTACTTCGTGGGTTTCTTGAAGAAGAAGTGAGTCCTTTGTTGTCGTTTCGAATTCGGGGGGCACCTTGATTTGGTTTGTGTATTTATTCTGATCCTCTCTCTCTATACTCCTTGCGTTATGCGTCGCGACGCTCAAAAGGCCACAAGGAAAAATCTTGGAAAGGTACGTGTTATCATGATGATGATTTAGTTATGGTTAATGTGTAATACTCAGTCCGTTTTCTCTGTGTTGAAAATACAAAATGCACCACAGCTACGTCACCATCGGCCACAACTGGTGTCAAGATGCTGGGATCTATGAGTTCACCATGGGATCCACCGGTGATAAGGTCAAGGGTAGATATTCCTTCGTGTACGTTTGGGAAGATGGAGAGTGGAAGATTTCTCACCACCACTCGTCAGTGATGCCTGAGGCCTTCCTAGGCCCTTCCCCCAAGCCTGTCATGAATGAGAAGAAGCCTGCGGAGGAGGTTGTTTTGGCATGAATGCCGTGTGAGGATGTTCCTTAGGGCTATGGTATGATCTCTTTGGATGACGAACCACAACGAGAAAAGCTTGGTGGGCACCAAGGCCAGCTCGCTTTGTATCTGGATTGAAGAAAATGGAAGACTCTTGTGTACTTTGTTGTGCTATATTCCTAGTATTAAATATAATTCTCACCTTTGATTAAACTAAGAGACATTGATGTAAACATGAGCATAACCAACTCCTGTCCTCAGTCCATTTCAATGTGTCTGGCACTGAGTCAAAGTCGAAGGTAGCATACCTTTCGGAGGAGCTGAAGCATTTTCAAGATGGGGCTAAACTTGTCCATGTTACCAGCCATGAATGCCTCGAGCAAGCTCGACGAGAATCCGCTGCGCATCACCACTCCCTCTTCGGTCTTCTTCACAGGCACACTCGCTGGGCGCAGATTCCAGTACACGATGCGTGGGGCAGACGGGTACCCTGCATCCTGCCACCTACGAACCAATGATTCGTGTGCAGTCTCCCAAGGCGTGGCCCGATGCGACCCGCGTCCCTCGTCAAACTGCATGCTGGTAAACACGCACACTTTCATAGCAGCAGCTCGCTCCGGTGGCAGGGCATGCTGGATGCACAATTCAAGCAAAAGGTCCATGACAGCATCAAAGTTGGTGTTGTACCCCCAAGGCATATTCCTAACCCACGCCACCCGCTTGGCCAGCCCTCCTTCGGCCATTTCGCCAATGGAGTAGTCTGGGATATTCGGCACGGTTAGGAGCTGGGGTTGCTCATGGAACGTGAAAATTTTACCAAAGACGGGGCTGTCTTTTGGTGCGGAATCGGCTAGCAGCAGCGATAGCGCAATTGCGACCTCCATTGGCTCACCTGCCATGGACCCGCTCACGTCACAGACAGGAATTACTAACTCTTCATTATCATGGCTTGAACGCGCCTGAATAAGGCGCGTGACTAGACCATGCCACTGGAGGTCCGCCTCAACGGAGTCACTCATGGCACTCCCGGTCACTGTATGCGGGAGGAGTGCGCCAGAGTGGACAAGGGGCTTTTCGCCAGCTTGGACAGCCATTATGGCGTCGCCTAAGAACTTGATGTATCTCTCCTCATCGTGCTTCTTGAACAACCTCGCGCCGTAAACTTTCCTGCACACACTAGGCATGCGTTGGTAGTCCGCGAGATTCCACTCACCCCTCCCGATGAAGCTATCAGGAATTTTGGCCGCACTACGAACCTCGGCACACATCTGGTGGTACCTTATCCGTGGCGTGCTGCCCTTGGTGTTCAACACCTGCTCATCTAAGAGCGCAATGATGGCGTCCACCACGAGCGTGTTCCTGTCGTGCATGCCGTCTGGAGAAGGAGTCCACTTGGCAGCAAGGCCCGACACGCTTGTCTCGGTTCCAGCTGCAACTGCGATCTGCTGCTGCCTCTCCTTTGCAAGATCCTCTGCAAATATTGAAGCCACGGCATCGTACAGCCTCCTTTCGTTTTCCATCATCCCTGCCACTCGCAAAGCCACAGCATCCCTCCTCGCAAGTCTCTTCTCCTTGGCACTGGTTTGGAGGGATTGCTCGCGCTCTCGAATAAACTTGTAGAAACAGTCCCTGACCTCGTTGGACACCCATTCACCACGGTTCCGTCCCCGCCAGAGCTCTTCACCTTTCAATTTGCGCTTAGATGATTCACCTCGCATCTGAGCTCCCAGAAGTGAATTCGCAAAGGGGCGGTACAGCTCGCGAAGCTCTTTCCCTTCGGCGTCTGCAAACGCAAACTTAAGGGCCCCCTGGCTAGCCTCCTTCTTTTTCCTGCGCTCCGCTTTGGCACGTTTCTGCCGAATCTGGGTGCGGTGACTCTTGTGCTCACCAGCAGCAGCAAGGTTGGCCTCGAAAGTGCCCCATGGAACTTCCTGTAGGAGGTCCAAAAGCGTCTTGTAGCACCCCTGCACCGCGATCTCTCTCACGTTCAGGAGAAGCGTCTCGGGGGTCCACCTTCCAAATCTCCATCAAACCACGGAGGAAGTTGACACGATCGAGCTTCCCGCCATCCCCCCTCCTGTAGTTCCCGATTCGGAACACCAGGCGCAGGGCGATGAGTGGGTCATCGCGCCATGCATCGGCGAAGCGCTTGCCGAATTCGTCCTTGGTTATCCCGGGTACTGCCCGTAAAAGGAAGTCCAATCACGCATCCCCGCTCCCCTTGAGGCACGGCCTCCGGTTCTCGGTGAAATCGATGTTCTCCGGAAGGTGTTCCATATGGTGCATCATCCTCGTTGTCAATATGATATTTACTGAAAATTATGACAGAGAGGCTGGCAAGGGATTTATTTTATTATTATTTTTTCTCTTGGTAGTGTGGTACCATACCATACGTACACCACGATCCACGATCCTACAAGAATTGGCCGCGCTGTCATAATAATATCGTCGGTATCATGCCGTCGGTGATGAGACGTGCTTTGGCCCTCACACCCTGACAAATATCCCGAGGAAAGGAGGGGACCTGGCTCGGTCGTGAATACATTCCGATCAGATACAAGAACTCAGTTGTGAGTAGGCGTGACTGTCAGGGCAGCAAACTTATACGATGTGATTACATAATGTATATAATATTATAGCATCGCTTTAACGCGTTCACGAAAACAACTGTGATGATATCGACATATCCTTCGATTCGAAATGAGTCATCCCGGTGCATGTGGATACATATAAATGAAAAATCCAGCGGTATCACTATTGATCCCTTTCGTCGAATTAAAATGTGTTATAACATTCAAACGGACCCTTCCTCGTTGTCCCCCCCCCTTCAGCCGCGGGATCACCTCGAATTTGTCGTCCTCCTGAAAATGCAACGTCCTCGTCGTCATCGTGCGAAGACCACCCTCCCGATTATTATCGTTGTTCATTATCATGCACCGTGAAATTTTCTTCCCACGCGTACATGATCGTCTCGCGGGCGAGAACGATTCCAAAAGGCCACTAAGCACGACCAAGGACGCGATTTGGGAGAAGTTGACTATCGCATCGTCGCCGTCGTCTCGGACGGGGAGAAAATTCGCCCAATCCCCTCGTTGCGCCGTCCCACGCGGTCCATCGTAGCCCGTATCATCATCATGCGTCGGGTCCTCTCCTCCCCCAACCCCACCCCTCCGTGACGTCGATTTCGGGAACATCGTCGTACACCTCCTCATCCGTCGTCCTCATCGCGTTCGAGATTCGCGTACACCGTACGTCGATCATCCTCGTCGCGGAGACCACGACGTCGCCTCCCCGTCGTCATATCGTCGACGTCGATACCGGGGCAGTAGGAGGCATACCAATAATCGGCCTCGTCGGGGTCGCTCAAATGACACCGTCATCGTTCGGATCATCCAAACCGACGAACTCGACGGATCGCTCATCCCCTAATATCATCGAGGGACATCGGGTCGTGTTTCCATCGTGGCATTCGACCCCGACGACGGATGCGGCGGCGAAATTCGCCGTCCATCTCGTCCTCGATGTAGTAATCGAACGCGTCGTCGAGTCGTCGTATCGCGCGAGTGATGATGATGATCGGGCGTTGATGCGACGTCGATCATACCGATGAAGTCATCGTCATCATCGGTCGCGAATGATGCGCCTGGGGGGGGTGTGTGGGGGCGAGAGGGGGGAGGGGGGATGTATGAGATTAATAGCGAATAAGGAGGGGGGGTGGGGGACAATGTTCGATGTGATAATACATATATTATTACTACACCCCACCTCGATTCCTCACCTTCGGAACTATCCGTAGTACAAGCGGTCGACGGAGTTTCGGGACGGACCGCGTTATTCTCATCGTCGTCCATCCCAACGATGACCTTGTCCACCACCCCGGAACACGACGGTGCGAGTTGAAACCCGACGACGTCATCATCGTCATCGTCGACATCGTCATCGAAACCATCGCCGTTGATCTTGTCGTTGGGCCGCGGCGGCGGCGGCGACGATACAGATGATGGAGGATGGCAACAGTCGAAGATGGACAGCCATGGAGTGGAGTGTTTCGGCGTAAGATCCATCGTCGTCGTGGTAAAATAGGTGATTCTAGAGAGGAGGCAGGCGAAATGTTATCAGTTTTGAATATTAATATCATCGCCGAAGTTGGTGATGTGAAAATAAATCCTCCGTCGGTCGTTGGTGTAGCTAGGGGTTTATTTTCTTGGAGGAATGAGGCTGAGGGAATTCTGTAACATTTTTTACACTTTGCTACTGCCTAATAAGTTTTACTAGTGTTACAGACAGGGTGTTACGCTAGTAAAAAATGTGTTACTAAGTATAAATGTAATGCTATCATAACAAAAAAAGGGCCTAGTATTTGGTACTCTCCTCGCTTTTGGCGTCCTTGTTCTCCTCGCTCACCCTGCTGCTCCTGGGTCTGTTTGCAGGCCTTGGGTCTCGGTGACTGCCGCCCCAATCACGCTGGCGGCGTCGACACACGTTGGGGCTCGGAGTGGACCCGGTATCTCCGCCTTATCATGGAATCAATGTAATTGTCTTTCCTCTTCCTCCTCTTCCCGCCGTCGCCCCCCCCCATTGGCTCCATTGTCGTCGTCGTCGTTGTCGTTTGCCCGTTGTCCGCCGTGCGAGGCGGCGCCGCCCAATTCGGCCATGAGGCCGTGGTACAGCGTGAGCCTACGACCTACGACGCGATGCCACGTCGACGTTCGCAAGGATGCACTGCCATCCGGTGAGGGCAGGCCCGTCCCGATTGTCCCTGGCATGGACGAGGGGAGGTATATCATGGATCGGAACGCGTCGACGAGCATGTCGTCGAATGTGGCAGAATCGACTGTGGTGACGACGCCGGTAGTTGCCGTTGGCAACATCAACGACTACCGATCATTCCGCAACGCGCTCGTTGTCGTCGTCGCCGTGGCCGCATTGTCCCCCCAGTTGGAAACGGTGCCATCCCCCCCGACTCCACGGAGCGCGTCCCTCCTCCTCCTACCCCTCCTCGACCCGACCTTCGAGGATGCGCCGTCCGCATTGGTACCCCTGCGATACCTCCGCTGTCGTCTAAGCACGTCTTCCTCCTGGAAACGTCCGATTCCGCAAGGTGGTACAACGTTTCCATGAATTCGTCCCCCCCGCCACCCGTGGCCACCTCGTCCTCCAACTCCCTCTCCCCCCCCTCGATATCATCCCCCCCGTCGTCCGTCGCATTCCCTTCCCCCCCCTACCCCTCGCGGTCCTCTTCCTCCTACCCCCCCCCCGCCGCTCCATCCACTATATCATCCTCCTTCCCCCCCTCCCCCGCCCCGTCGCTTTTTCTCCTCCTTGGAGGTATTTCATCCTCCGCCTCGGCGATCCTGCGCCTCGCGTCCTTGAGGTCCTCCGCCATACGTAGGATCGTCATGAGGTCGTCGTTGTTGTCTTTGTCGCCATAGCTCACAACGATGCCCGCAGACGTCAAAAATCCACCATCATTGACTTCCCCCTCCCCCTCCTCCGTATTGGAATCCGAATCGCTCGGACCGTCCGACGGCGTTTGATTTGCTCCCTGCCAAAGTCGTCGACGTCGAAGGAGGGAGGAGGAGGGAGGAGGAGGGAGGAGGGAGAGAGGGCAAGAAGCGTGTGGGAGTCTTTTTTTTCAGTCCTTTTCTATGGCTTTCCACGGTGTTCCTTTTTTTCGGAGTCGAAATGCAAGTTGAGAAACCGTGTCAGCTAGTGTCTTCCTGCTTTTTCATCTTTCTTCAAATCAAAAAATCACTGCCAAGTTCGAACTTGGCTGCCAAGTTTCAAACTTGGCAGCCAAGTTCGAACTTGGCAGTCGCTACGGGCGGAACTAGTGGAAAGTATACCAAGCCAAAAAAACTTGGCAGAAAATTATCAACTTGGCACAAATACTGCCAAGTTCGAACTTGGCAACCAAGTTCGAATTTGGCACTTGGACACAAACTTGGCAGTGATCAAATATCACGCAAGTGGTATATCTCTATTACTCTAGTTGAGCACGGTGATCTACGCCTGCTAAATAATTGAGATCGGCCCCGCTGGATGCGGCCGACGACAGCGATGACGAAGACGTCAGGAGAGTGCGCGCCGTCGTCATATCCAACCCGGATGGCGGCGGGGAGGACGACGACCGCCGGATGCGGCTGACGAGACGATCTTTGTCACGTCCCCCTACGCCTCCGCCGCCGCCTCCTTCTTTGACGATGACGATGACGACGACGACGATGATGAAGATGTCGGGAGATGGCGCGGGATGCGGCCGACGATCTTCGTCACGTCCGCCTCCACCTCCATCGCCGCCTCCGTGATGAAAGGGGGATGTGGGGGGCAGGCAGGTTGACACAACAATCAAAAAATTTAGTGAGGGGAGGGGAGAGGAGAGGAGGAAGAGGGGGGGGCTACAATCCCGTCCCTGCCGTGCCCCCCATCGCTCCTTCGATCGCTCTTCTTTGAGCGCCACTGCGTCGGCGACGACGACGGCAACAGCGACGACGACAATGAAGACGAAGACGTCGGGAGAGGGCGCGCCATCATCCTCTCTGACCCCCAGACAACGGCGGGGATGACGTCGACCGCCGGATGCGGCCGACGATATTCATCACGTCCGCCTCCGCCTCCGTCGCCGCCTCCGTGATGAAGGGGGGACATGGGGGGCGGGAAGATTGACACAACAATCAAAAAGTTAGTGAGGGGAGGGGAGGGGAGGGGAGAGGCGAGGAGGAAGACAGCGGTGGCAGCGGTCACGAGGGAGGATGGGGGGGGCGACAATCCTGTCCGTGCCGTGCCCCCCGTTGCTCCTTCGATCGCTCGTCTTCTTTGAGCGCCAATGCGTCGGAGACGACGACGGCAACAACGACGACGACGACGAAGACGAAGACGTTGGGAGAGGGCGCGCCGTCGTCATATCCAACCCGGATGACGGCGGGGAAACTGGCGCATGGCAGGGGTGGGGGGACTCGATCAGTTCATCGAGTACTAGGGTCGGATCCCTCCGCCAAAACGAGAAGAAATTTGACGCGAAGGCGTCGTGCCACTTGGTTTGGACCTCGGGATATTTGAAATACCGGAGATGGGCATTCCACGGGTGTGAAGGGGGAGGGGAATGGGTTTGGAGGATGGGGGAAAATTTTGCAAGGACGATGTGCCGTCACCGTCCCCATCTGATGGGGCTGCCATCAAGGATGTAACGTTGCCACCTATTGTTGGACAAATAGCAGTAGTCTACTAGTTCATTATAATATCATATAAATTTAGCAATCATTATTCTATGCGAGCCTATTATCATCATTATCATTATGTTAGGGCGGAGGAGGGAAGTAAAATGTAAAATAATTGAATCATAGGAGAGGAGAGCTGAGGGAGAACAGGCCTATGGTATTGTATCTACCTACTAGAGGGATGGCGAGGAGTGGTGGGGGAGTTGGGGGGGGCTGGCCCCCTTTCCCTCAGGCTCATTGGGGTTAATCTCGTACGAGCGCCCACAAAAAAACCAAAAGCGCCCAACAAACCAGCCATCCCGAAGTGGCACTACCCAATTGGCTCTACCATGACCACGCAGGACCACCGCAAACGCCCCCGCCTCGAGGAAGGGAAGGACCCCAGTCAAACTGCTGCGCCTACGTTCAGATCCCACCCTCCTCCACAATCCACACTACCCACCACCACCTCTTTCTCGACCCCTGCGGGCGCGGCCGCGGCCTTCTCATCGTCATCGTTGTCGTCGTCTCCCTCACTCATGCTCCTCCAGACCGAAGTACGGGCCCTCCGGACCGAGCTCAAGCATTCCCAGTCCATCCGGTCCATTGAGCGCAGGGACGCCGCACAATCCGAGTCGCGACTGAAAAGGCGCCTCGCGGATGCGTACGAGGAGGCATCGCAGGCACGGGAGACGATCGAGTCGCTCCGCGCTCAGGTCGACAGGCACTCCGAGGCGATGGAGGAATCGAGGCGGGAGTGGCTCCAGCGTCTTCGATGGTACGAGGAACGGTGGGAGAGGGAGATGGGAAGGGATAAAGACGACGAAGATGATTACAAAGATCGCGGCAGGTGCGCCCTCCTCCAGGAGAGGCTGGACGCCGCAATGGACCAGGTGAGGGGCCTGGAGGATTGCATTCGAGATGCCGAGGCGCGTCGAGCATCCGCCGAGGAAAAAGCCACCGAGGCCACCCGGCTCCTTCGCTCGTCGGGAACGAAATGCGAAGAAGATGAGGCCGAGAACGATGGGGGGGGCGGTGGGGCCGTCGTCGAAATACCGAGGGACCTGCGCATCAGGCTCGCGGAAACGGAACGCTCCAATCGGGAACTTCAACGAAGGAACGAGACCCTTACCAGTCGCGCGAAGGATGCGATACAAGACAAGGAACGCGCGCTATCTTGCGGACGGAAGGTTGCGCTCTTGGAGCGGGAGGTGCGGGACCTCACGCGGCAGGTGGAGGAGGGGAGGGAAGCGACTCGTCGTTGGGCGGAATTCAGGAACGTCCTCGTCGAGGAGGGAGGATCCTTATTCTCATCGGCCGCTGAGGGGCAGGGAAATGGTGATGACGTCGTGGCCATGACGACGTCCGATGGAGGAATTCCGTCGTCCGCCTCTTCCATGGTGCCTCCCGAAATCTGGACCGTAGTTCGCAATTTCAAGACGCTAAGAAGCGATGCCAGTGATCTAAAGGAGGAGATCGCACGCGTCACTCAGCTGGCGGAGGCCCATTCGCGTCGTTGTCAATCCCTAGAGTTGCAATTGAATGAGGGATCTCGATCAATCGCCAAGTTGGAGAAAATGGTCGATGATCGTGAAGCGAGCATAAGTAGATTGGAGGTCGAGTATCGCAAAATCGTTGCGCGGGAGGATATTTGGAAGAGGGAGGCGGAGGGAATGCGTTCATTATTGAACACTTACGAGCATCAGGAGACTTCGCTGCGGCAGCAGCAATCCTCCAAGGAGCGAACAATTAAGAATGCAGACGGGTTGCAGCTCAGCCTTGACTCCGCCCGCGAGGAATTGAAGCTACTGTCTGAGACCAATGTCAAGCTCGTGGCGAAGATCGACGAACTGGAGAAGGAGAGGAAGTTATCAAAGGACGAACTTGATCAAGTCTTGAAAAAGTTCCACAAGCTCCGTGATGCACTAATGCAGGAGCGGGCCAAGGCGGAAACGGCCACGATCCTCGCTGCCAAGGCCGAAACGCTCGCGGGAAAGGGGTCGTTCAATCCAGACTGTACGCGCGTTTTGCACCTGGAATCGAATCCTTTAGCCGATGCAATGAGAGAAAAGTTTCGGAAGGAAATCGAATCGTTAAAACGACGGCTCGAGGAAGCGGAAACCGCCGCAGCTGTCTCCTCCTCCTCCCTCATCGCAGATCAGCAGGGTGGAGATGTCACGACGACTACTTTAACTACGACGCCTGACCCAGCCAATAAGAGCAAGAGCAGCCTTGATTCCTTAACGAGTCGTGATTCCTCCAATATCGATGCCCAGAAACTGCATGCGAGACTCAAGGAGCAATTTCGTAACCAAATCGCACTCTTCAGGCAGGGTGTTTACCTTATCACCGGCTTCAAGATCGACATGTCACAGAGCCAGGGTGGCGGGAGCGATAGCGATTGTCAAATATTCACGGTCCGATCTATATACGGCGAGGATGAGGGAGATCATCTGATGTTCAAATGGTCCCCAAAGAAGAAGAGCAAGCTGGACATGCTCAACACGGACATGGCTCACTTGCTAATGAACGGTCCTAGTGGAGTTTACGTGAAGGAGCACGGCAGCTGGCCCGGGTTCATGGCAAGTGTAACCCTGCAGCTCTTCGACCAGCAGACGGTGCTGTAATGGGTGATGGTGTTGTCGGCTCTCATCCCAAAGTATGCCTCTTCCCTCCCATGTATATCCAGGGGGTATCGAGAATGGATCTGCGCTCGGTAGAAAATGTTGTGGGCAGTGATGGATGGAGGCAAGGAAACCAAACGTTGTGTGTCTTAAAGTGGAGATGGACCATAAGAAGTGTAGTTTGAATTCTTATGGTACTTCACTTCGGTTGAGGTTGGGACGTTGAAGAGGCGATGCGACAGGGCGGAACGTGTACTATCGTACTACTATTATCATTTTTTTAGAATCTCTTTCTGGTAGCACATCATGCACTTAAAATTCATCCAAAAAAAATAGTAATACCGTTGCTCTCTGACCTGGGCAACTCATATTATTATCGAATCACAAACCATCTCCTTCTGTGGATCGTATGGTACTTAAACCACATAATATATCATTGGCCGTCCAATTACTAATTCCTCGCACCATGAAGCTCCCGGCGGCACTCGTTGCCCTTTCTTTCCAAATCGCCCAAGGCCGTTGCCTCCAGACGGCGGACGCCCCACCCACATACACCCCCGAGGAATGCGTTCTCTGGTTCAATCTGGTCGTTAGCACTTTCGATGCCGATGAATCCGGAGGACTTTCTTCAGATGAATACTTCGAGGTTCTCTCGTATCTCGGCCCTGCCACCACCGCGACGTCCTACGCCGAAATGGATCTCAATGCCAAGTTGTCTTTCACTACGATGGCGTGCTCTTGCGTGAGTCTCGGTTTGGGCGAGGACTGCTGCGCGGGGAAAGATGCCGAAATTCCCGTGTCAGTCTCCTCGACCGCAGACGACCCCGCCGTCGAGGCGTACTTGGCGAACGTGTGCAACGTCTTGGCAACTGGGATGGTGAATGTGTCTATGCCATCTTCCGTCGGCGCTGTAACTAAACCCACGACAGCTATTAGCTTTACCGAGCCAACGGTGTCTGCTGGTGTACCTTCTGATGGTGGAGCACTTCTCGGAACCAATGACGCAATGGCAGCAGCTTCGGAGGAATCTGAACCAACAACCACTGTAGCGCCAGATCCTGCAGTGATAGTGACTGCTGCTACAGTAGAAGGGCCAGTTGAGTCGGAGAAATCTGGTCTAAGCAACGTCACCCTTGTCTTCATCATCTTAGGACTGGTCATCATACCAAGTGCAATCGTTGCCGCTTTCACAAAGTATCGCAAGACCAAGGACGTGAGGCCGAGGCAGGCCTCGCTAAGTATTAAGGCAGGAGATGACGAGTGGTACGAACCGGTTGAGAACCAGAAGTCACTTGCCGCGAGCGATGCTATTGTCGCAGCAGTGATGTCTGGCGAGGTGTCCGAGTAAGTACCCAGATCATCAACTTGTCTACGCATCATCGGAAGTGATTTCCATTTTTCTCACGAATCAATTTTTGTCTTCGTGATCATTTGCCGTACACGAACAACTGACTGACATAGCCCGGCTGTGATCGAGGAAGAGGTGAGAGTCCTTGTTGAGGAGACGAAGACACCAAAGAGCGTAGACGAACTGTTGAAGGCGTATGCCGGCCGTGAGATGGATTTGTTGAAGCATATGAGGAAGATGAAAGCCTTGCAAGACAAGAATGATGCAATCTGTGCAGAAGTGAGCGATCTTTGCCAGAAAGTCACCCCCCACATGACTCCAGAAGAATTGTTGGAAAAGTACGAGGGACGTGAAGATATGCTTTTGAAACATCTGAGGAAACTTTGGGCCCTTAAGCAGGTACGCCTTTATGTATTTTATTATCATGATCACGCAGAAAATCCTAATTTTTGACATGTTTGTTATCTCAGTCTGATGATGAGAGGAAGGCAATGCGTGCCAAAGTCATTGCCTATTGCGAGGAATTGTCTCTCCTCGATAGTTGTGATGAATTATTGGCCGCTTTTGAAGGCAGAGAACATGAGTTGCTGAATAATTTGGCAATCAGGAAGGCCAAAGTCGAGACCATTGCCGAGGTCAAGATGATTATCGACGAATTGGCTCTCTCTACGAAGGAAAATGAGTTATTGAGCACTTTTGATGGGAGAGAAAAGGAGTTGCTCGAGAATTTGACAAAGATGAAGGCGAACAAAGAAATAGAGGCTAAGAACTTCTGATGCTAAAATGCATAGAAGCGTTGGCTAGGAGTGCCGAAGAATTGCTGGGTAATAATAAAGAACGGGAGGGATCATTGTTGCCGAATCCCAAGTAAAGTAGTTCCCTTTGATCAAGAAAGCTGGGATCCAGCGTGATGTATAGACTCTTGAGGTGATGTTGGCTAGCCATCAAATCAATAGAATAGCTTGTTAACGAATCCGGTACATCGAAGGAGTCAAAGCAAGAGAGTGATGCAGCACGGATGGTCAGCAATGCGACGACGTCAACGACATCCCTTTCCTCATCAGCAAACCCGGTGGTTATGTGATCGCGTCCGAGAGGTCCGCCCACGTCGACGGATGTCGGAAAGACTGCTACAACTGCGTTTGAAATGAAAGTTGAGTGAGTGCACGTGAGTGATTTGGGTATGGCGCCCAAGATATTGTAAAAATCGTATATAAAAATTAAAGAAATTTAATTATAAAATTTACATTGGAGATGTGAAATTCAATTTAAATTTACATCGGAGATGTGAAATTCAATTTAATTTCACATTGGTTCCTAGATCCTATATCATGCACATAATTTGGCATGAAGCGGAGGCGAAACTTTGCAACTGCTGCCCTAGGACGCCTTTTGCTTGTAAGCGATGTCGCAAAATGCATGGTATGAAAAAGTAATCACTACAGTGTGCGAAGTGTACCGCAGATACCATACCGCATCAGGAGAGAGTCCAGTTTTCTCCAGGGCTTACAAAAATTGGTGTATGATTCTGAAAACGATTTAAGTGATTTTACTATTATTGTTCGTGTGTGTATTTCGCTTCTTTATTCTGCGGTAAGCGTCATAAAAGTCTGAGGTTGAAACTGACAAGTTGTTGAGCGTTCCTCCCTCCGAACATCGCCGTATGGCTATGAGGCAAGCATCACGACAAATACCCTCAATCTCGGCACAACTAGCTGTAGACCCTTCGAGTAAGTCGCTGAATTTTTTGAGGTCAACAGAAACGTCTATGGGCATTTTGGCGGTGTGGATCATGATAATCTCATAAATGGAAGATGATTTGGGGTGGGATAATAGAATGTGCTCCTCTAAGCGACCCGGCCTTAGTAGCGCTGCATCTATCGCATCAAGCCTGTTGGTGGCAGCGACGACCAAGATGCCCTGCTCTCCACCGGCATTGCTAATACCATCAATCTCGTTCAGAAGGGTCGTCAAAATCCTCGACTGTACCCCCGACGTGGCGTCAGACTCGCCCCCTTCTCGATTCGCGGCAAGGGCATCCAATTCGTCGAAGAAAAGAATACAGGGCGACGCGGCCCTGGCTCGAGAAAATATCGATCGGAGGCAAGCTTCCGAACCACCGAGCCATTGATTGAAGACTTCCGATGCTGCTACCTGCACAAAATGATTGTTGCAATGGGAGGAAATGTGATTTTAGAACTGCAGCGCGGATGGATCGTAGACCATTGTGTGGCATATCACTCACTTTGACGCAATGAAGGCCTAGTGATGACGCGAGACACAGAGCTGCCATCGATTTCCCGCATCCTGACGGGCCATGAAATAAAACGCCGGAGGGTCTAGACAATTCAAGAGTTGTCCCTACCTCCAAAGATTGCGCATCATCTTTCAACCCAATAGATGATGCACTCTCCAGGATGTGATATTTCCATGGTCGTACGACAGCCCGATAAAGTCTCTTCTTCTCATCGTCGTACCCTCCGAAATTCATCCACGCTGATTCAAATTCTCGTTTCGAATCCACGATTGCGCCGTATCCAGTGGAATCGGCCGAGGATGCCGGAATAACATCCAACGAAGAGAGTTCGGAGGGGACGCACGTCCTGGCCGCCTCCTTCACATCCTCGAACGTCACGGTCGACTCGTTGATGGACGACGTTCGGGGCACGCGGGATGCGGCGATCGTTAAGGCATCTGCGCAGATCCTGCGAATATCGGCGGCGACGCACCCCGCTGTTCTCGGAGCTAGGGAAGTGGACCATCGGGCGACGGTAGTATCCCCGTCCAAGCCATTGTCGAGGAGGGGCAGAGTCGACAGCCAGAACCCGAAAATGACCCTCCTCTGCGCGATCGTCGGCGGGGACATAACGACCTCCTTTTCGAACCTTCCGACGCGCGCGAGATGCGGCGGCAATCGGGACCACGTCGAGCGGCAGATCCCGAGCACGAAGCACCTACGTGACGAGGATCCATTGTTCGTTGCGCTGTCAACGAGCTTTACGATCGCGTTTAAGGCGCGGATTTGCTCTGACTCAAGATCAGAACCAGTTTCGTCGGCGTTGCCGACTATGACGTCCAAATCGTCGATTATCAGCAGCAGCCTGGAGCCATCCCCGCTCCGATGGGCGATGTCCCCAGTACCAAAAACATTACGATGTTCGAACGAGGACGAGGCAATGTCGAGTAGCACGTCCTTGGCGGAGATGGATATGCACGTTACCAAATACGAGGGGGACGACACGGCGCGCGATAGTTTCAGCTCGAACCATGATGCCTTCGTCGTAACGCGGTAAAGGGCAAGTAAAACCGTCGTGAACAAATCAATAATTTTTAACCCCATGCGAGGAAGGAAATATAAGGCAACGAAATGGCAAGACGAAAATAAAATAAAATACGCACCATCCTCGACTTTCCCACGCCCGCGCACCCCGAAAGTACGACGCCAGTCGGGGCGGCGCGGGGATCGACGTCCATCGTCCTCGATAGCGCGATGAGCTCCTCCAGGACGGATTCGTAACCAGGACAGGCAAAGTGCCGCTCGTCTCGTTCCGCGAGATGGTGATAATCATCGCTTTTGTCGTCGTCGTCTTCGTCCCGCACCGCGCCACCGTCCACCCAGGACGACCCGAGAACGTCGTCGTCATATTCCCTTTGCGATTGTGAACGACGACGATGACGACGACGATCCAACGTCACCCGGAGGGATCCGCGCCCAGGAGTAAGACGATGGAATCTCCTCCTCCCTTCTCTTCCTCCTTCGCCACCGGAGTCATCGTGCCACGGAACGATCACCTCGCTCACCACGAAGAAAGCGACGCGATGATCCCCGCCGGCGTCGTATTCGTCGTAGTAGTAGTCACGTCGATCGTTCGTATCACCGAGGACGAAGGACCTACCACCGTCGTCATAGTCGTCCTCCTCCTCGTCCTCCTCCTCGTCCTCCTCCTCCTCCATTTCCCTTTTGTGTATGAAGATGCCGATCAACCCCCCCTCGACGACCACCTCGCCCGCCAGCGCCTTCCCGAGCGCGTCCGTCATCCTCCTTCGCCCCCTCTCGACGACGCCACCATCAACGCGCCCACCACCGCGCCGTGAGTCGTCGTTGTTGTCGTTGTCGTTGTCGTCGTCCGAATCACGGCAGTCGCCGAGGACGGACCTGATCCACGGATCGTTGGAACACGCGTACGCGAGGCGTATCGTCGTAATCGACGTCGTCGTCTTCGATGCAACGCTTCCGCCGCACCTCGGGGGGTGGAGTTCGTCGTGGCCGTGGTGGCGGTCGTCGTCGTGGCGGCGGAAGTCATGTACGCATGCGCGTTCCAACCATCCCCATATCGGCGCGGTCGACGTCGTCGTCGATCCAAGCCAGTCCAACGACGACGATCGGGGAAGCATTCGCACCCGAAGGGGACGATCCACCCCGTACGTCGTGGTCGTCGTCCCGGTCGTCGTCGCCACCTCCACGTCCCGACCCTCGGACGACATCGACGACAGGACGTGCAGCGCCCTGAGCAGCAATGGATCGAGATACAGCGTTTCCGTCGACACGTCGTCGTCGTCGTCGTCGTCGTCGTCATCCAGTAGTTCGATGTGGTCTTTGTCTTCATCGTCGTCTTCGTCTTCGTCGTTTACGTCAATGACGTCGTCCTCGGTACGTCGCGATCGTCCCGCCTTCGGTATCGGGAGTAGGCGCAGGACCGCGCCGATGCCTCCGCCGCCGCGCGAGTCCCCCGCTCCTCCTCCTCCTCCTCCTCCTCCTCCTCCTCCTACCACCTTCCCGTCGTCGTCGTCGTCGTCGTGGCCTTCCTCGTCATCGTCGGGGATTTCTCCGGACACGCGAAGGTAAGCGACGATCGACGACGACGACGACGACGACGACGATGGTCGCTTGGGGTTGTCATCGTCGTCGTCGTCGCTGTCGATGTGCCGACGAGGGCGCTTAAGCCCGCGAAGGAGGGTTATCGACGCGTATGCCTCGTTCATATCATCGTATGGCTAACTGCTATTTCTAACGATGACGATGCATCCCTATCCTTATTACGTTGGTACCTCCCGACGGTGATTATTATGAATATTATGGTATGGGGGGGGGGATGTGTCACAGCTACCATACCATACTACTATACCTAATATCGAATCTGCCCTCGAATCGGATTTGAGCAGGTAATTTCCGGAATGATCTATAAAAGTCTGTTGGACCTATTGGAAATTTGCAGGAAAAACCCATTTAACTCCGATTCTAGGCATCTACTTATATTAGCTGGCGACAGATGCTCTTGTTGTGTGGTCAGATAACTGTATTGTAATTTGGACGTATGTACGTAAGTTAAAAAGTACTTTTCCATGGCCGCGCCGCCCCGCAGCCCACGCTGCGCCCCCGTCTCTTATTACCATACTACCTACTGACTTATCGTAAGGAGACTACCGGAATTGTAACATTTTACGCCTTTTGTTACGTATTTTGAGTCACGAATCACACACACGTGATGGGACTTTAATGTGCCCTTTGCAATTTTCATACGTGTTTGCAATTTTCATACGTGTTTGCAATTTTAATATTTCATCATATTGTTCCTACGTTGACGTTTGCAATTCTCATTCGTGTTTGCAATTCTCATACGTGTTTGCAATTTTAATTATTGGGAGTCCCTACAACGCTGATTGAAATCAACAGCGGCCGGAATGAAAACAGTCGAATTGTTATTTTAATGAGAATTCCTCTTCTCTCAAGATACCAGATTACCTGGTCTTTTGGGTCCTACCATAGAACTTGTACCAGGTTCTACGTTAATTTTGGACACGAAAGACAAGTCAGTTTTTTAAGTACCATTGGGTACAATACGCGGCATAAGAGAATTCCAAGAAAGGGTATCACTATGTACCCCCAAAACATTCGATTTCACTGATTCCTACAATAAGGTACAAAAATGACAAGATAACTATCTTCCCATCATCAAGATGATTCCAGCGATAACCAATACTCCTATTGCACCTGCTGGATTTGGTTCGACGAATTTTCCGCACTTCGTCATGGTGATGCCATGGTTGTGCACACTTTTGTGGGTTGTGAGTTGAGGTAGAGAGCCAAATCCAACTTAGGAGATATACGAAAAACTGTTTTGTCTATTCAGCACAATTAGCTTCCCATTTTCGAAACAGCATGTCATTTTTGATTGTTTAAGCCGTGTACCCAATGGTAGTCGGACCCCTCCCAGTGGTCAGTTACGTATTTATGTACGGGGTTTAGGCAATTTTTTTTACCTCGTGTTCTAGTGGATACATAAGTGGATACATGCCCTAAGTCATGGACCAGCGTGGCATCAGTCACGAAGAGTACCATACAAGACGATGCACCAAAAAACTAAATCTCTGGTTGGTTTGTACCATGGTATTTTTCTATTACGACGCCTAGGGGAGAAGTTAATCACAATATTATGACCAACAAAATAAAGATAACATGAATTAAAATAATTCATCATCTGGTGTTAGCTTAATTTTTATTGTACTAGTCACGGCCCTAACCCTCCCATCCCCCTCTCTCCCCAACGTCCTCACCAATGTTGTTCGA